>OVBB01002148.1:0-11150 GCA_900406415.1 Isatis lusitanica | reverse complement strand
GTTTGCCTTGTTTGACATCTCTGTTTCAAAACATATCTATGAAAGAACCTACATTCTAAGAGCATGTATTTTTTTGAATCCCCCAGGGTAAGAAAAAAGAAGAAGGAAGTTGTCTCCCATTCAAACTCCATTAAGGATAGTGTAAGCAAGTATGAAAACAGAAATTTCTTTGATACATGCATAATGCATATCTTTCTAACAATTGTAACACTTTTCAGTCCGGAACTCTACCGATGCATGACTATACTAATAGCTGCACCAGCAGGGTCTTCGCCAACAACAACCGTAACTTGTCATAAAAATGGTGGAACAGAGTGCAGTACATGGATTTTGTATGAATATTAAATGCAGGACCATATCTGTCTTGTGTAAGCATAAAAGACCAAAACTCCTTTTGTAAAAGTCTAACTTGTAATACATACTGTTAAAACCTTCCGCAGAACAGAAGCAGCACAGGATATCACAACAAAAATAACATAAAATGGAATAATTTTTCACACTTTCGAGATTTCCGATTAGTGTTTTTACCTTCAAGGATTCAAGGAAAAATTAAACGATTGACAATCTTTGGTTTTAGAGTTTCATATGTCAAGATCCTTTGCATACGGAGCCTTCCTTCTCAATATGATACGGAGCCTTCCTTCCTTCCTTTGTATAGAACTCCATATGAGATTTTGTAACGAAAATGATTAGTCATTATCACCCTGGTATATATAGAGATTGTGTAGGGAAACTGAATAATTTATAAAATCAAAATGTCAACACAAAAAGGACGGACATATGAAAAGCAAAATGGTATCGGACATATGAAATCAAAGTGAAAAAATGGGAGATAAGAGAGAGAGAGAGAGAGAGAGAGAGAGAGATTGCATACTATATTGCTACGGCTGCCGAGCGTTTATAATCGGTGGCGATAGGAAGTGGGATTGAGATTGTAATGTTTTAAACTAATCTCCAACCGAAATTATAATTTTCGATTGGGTTTGGGAATGGGATGTCAAGAGCCATTCTTACAATTCCCTATATCTGGAGAAAAGGACGAACACGTAACGAACATCGACCAGGAATCAGGATCCCATCATCGTTACGGCATTGATAACGATTCAATACACCGGAGAGGAGGTCGGAACATTTCAAGCTCTTCTTAGCCATGTCTTCCCTAGTCTAAGTTGAGGGAGTTTGAGGAAGGAACAACTGGTGAAATCCGCCATGGTATTTATCATGGGAGGCGACAAACGAAGAGCCGGATGAAGGCTTTAACTGTGTGATTTATGGAGGCATTAAGGGGATGAGATAGTGGGAGAAGTGGGCGGTCACAGAAACAGAAGGAAGATGGTGATCTCGTGAGGCCTAAAACAATTTGGGCCGATTAGGAGTTTTTTTCGTATGGGTCATAAATGGGCTTCCTCTTTTCATATTCATTCTATATTTTAAATGTTTTGCTGGTTTTTTTTTAAATCGAGTAGTTAGGGAAGAAATTTGATTGGTAGATGAATGGAAAAATCTGATTGGATAATGAATAATGACCTGGAATTAAATTCTAGGTGGCACCCCCGAGACAGCTTTGAAGCAGCTCCTTTTATATTAGTATAGATTGCGTTATCTCGTGAATTAAGATGGCTTCCCCAAGTTATGCTAGACACTGTGGGACCCGACTTGCAGGTTACAAACAAGACTGAGAAATCAATTTAAATGATTTTTTAGAACCACAAGCATACCGAGCGAGATCTTCATCAACGCACTTTAGAACTTTGGTCTACACAAGTATGTTCATTTCCTTCTTTCTCTCTATTGTTTTTGAATCTCTATAGTTTTAAGCTCTCTTTGCTCATTTCTGTCCTTCTTTATTCATACTAGAGATTCAAAAATGGAACTTGACCACAGGAATAAGAGTCAGAAGAGTTGACTCTTCTTGATAAGCAACTGAGGCAATGGAAGGCCAAGATTGCTCAGGTAATGCAAGAAAAAACATGTATCTAATAGATAAACCCATTATCTTTTTTTTTCTAAAGACTATCGATGCAGTTGAACGCAAAGATTGCAGAATTTGATGAAGCCTGTCAAGGGTATTTCACTTCTGTTCATTTCTTGAAGCGAGTATCGAAGATCTCAATCAGAAAATATCCGACTATGACTTATTTGGACAAGGTAAATCTCTTTCAGAAGAAGTTTTTAAGTAGGTTAAGAAGTTTGAGAAGAGAAAAGATCAAGAATCGTTTCTCTTTGCTATGGTATTAACTATGTGTTAGTCTTCCTCCAGCTCTCAATAGTCTTTTCTTTCTTCTTAATCTGTAAAAGGAGGAACCATGGACTTCAATTAATTTAAAAATGGTCATTAGTTTAACCAGAGGTTCCTTCGCATTTGGATTAATGTGAACAACATTAAAGATTAGCATATTGTACAATTTTGCTTTCCTGTATATAATTTTCTGTTTTGCCCGTGTAATCATGTAGGTAGACTGATCTTTATCTGGGCTAAACTTTAGAGTTCTAAGTTGTTTATTGCAACCATCAATGCTTCAAACTCTCTACTTATTATTATTCTAAAAAACTCGCTAACAAATTCGTACTTGGTCACAAATTTTTTGTTCCAGCGTATTCATATATGGGAGATGATTGCATGATCATTAGACAAACATATTTTAAAACCAGCTTCAGAGATACATTTTTGTCCTAACTCTGGTCGTGTTTGTATTTTGGTCTTTAAATAGATTACATTAATGGCGTTGGTATGGAAAAATGGAAAAATAAAGGTTACAAGTCATGGAAAATGTCTTTAAGGTATCTAACCAATGTGATCTTGATGAGTGTCTTTTGCTCGGTTCTTGCTTTGATTTTGTGATGGATTTAATGTGTGAATCTCTTCGCGCTAGGTACGAATGGATCTGAGTTTGTCATGATGCGGGCTGGGCCGTGAAGATGGAGAAGAAGAAACTCCAGATGCAACTCGCTATGATCGAGTATGCAACAACCCTACTTGCATGGTTTCCCGGAAACAAACAACACAGAACTCACTCCCAACACCAAAAATCGTTGTGTTGTTTTCATGCATGAGGTTAGTTCCCTTCCACATATTCTGTTTGAGTTTCAATTACTTCACTCCACTTGCTTCAGAAAATCGTATAATATTTGTTTTAAATAGGGTACAAAAACAAGGATGGGAGGCACTACGAGGTTAGGCTCAAGAAGAACTTATCTGCGAAAGTGTAAGCATCAGCATCTTCTCACATTCTAATAGTTTTCACTTGATGTACCTTGCAACATAACTGATATCTTATTCTTATAAATGTGTCCAATATGAGAACATAAGTTTAGTCACACCGATACAGAATTGAGGTATATAAGCAATTTTGAGATTATAGCAAACACTTGTGTCTTCTATAGTTTAAGCTAACGCAAGATGTCTTCTTACAGGTAAATCCAGCCATGGTACCATGTTTAGAGAGGCTGGGACTAAAATTTCCACGAAAAAAAGACGACACGGGTCAGCCACTACACTTAAAAACAAATAGATAAACTGCATGCATCACATAAAACTCTCAATCTTCTTGCTTATTACACTTACAATTTGGTAATACAGATCGTTGAAACAAATCATCATGAAACTTTTATTCAAAGAAACTTTGTTGAGTTTGTATACTGACAACTCTGGTCATTCTTGTGTATAATGAGTAGCTAATTTATCACATTTTCTGTGACTTGAAACTTGATCCCCAGAAATCATAGATGGTCTTCTTCGGCTTAAAGTTCACACACTAAATCAAGAGGAAAGAAAGAGCTGAAGATTAGAAGATTAGTACCAGAAGAAAAAGGCTTGCAAGATAAGTTATTCTTTTGCTTCAATTGTAAGATTTCCATTCTCCAACAAATTCTTTCTCAAAACTCCGGAATCGAAGATCTCGATACCTTAGTCTTTTTAATATGTTCTCCAATAATGTGCAAGTAAGTTTTCTTAGATAACTTGGTCATTTTGGTGCTGTTGTGGTGGTAAATTGTGTTTAATTTGGATTTTTAGAGGGTGTGCCATTGTTTCCAAGAATCACTCATTTAGTTTATGGTGTACGTAGAGTTCGTCCAAGTCAACAAAAAAATAAGTTTAATTATGTTTGGCATGTAATTAAACCGTCCCAAAAAGTCTTATGAAAATAATGTAAATGTATGCTTTCACCGTTAGGGTCCAACTTTAGGTTAGAATAAGAACAAAAGATTCAAAATCTAAATTAATTAATAGTATATCTGGAAAAAGTAAAAAATGAAATTAATCCTTTAAATGAGTAGGAAAAAATTAGTGGGAAGAAGGTATTCAAAAGAAGTTCAAAAAAGGTTTGAAACGGAAAGAGAATCCAGTTCTTTCAGATCGATAAGGAAGAGATGAAGTTATGTTTGGATGGAAAACAAGAAAAAAAGAAAGAAACCTATCAACACCTCCGATAACAACATAGTTTAATATTATTTAACAAAATCAATTAGTTATATATAATTATTTAGGAATTAAAAATATTTAAGGATCGATGCTCCATATATATAAAAAAAACTTCATATGAGAGCAAAAGAAGAGATGAGCATTTAGAGAGCATTAATCTATAGCTTCTGAAAACTTAATTATCATCGTAACATGTCAAAAAATTTAATAAGAAATGACAATCATTATTAAAAAAAATACTTATGTCACTTAACGGTATTTAATGGTAACAAATATTACAATTGTCCCACAAAAAAAGATGTGGATAAATTTATTTTAATTTTACGTATTAGAAAATAAGTAATTAATAGTAGATCAGTAAAAAAAACTAACAATTTCATAACGGAGAAAACCATACAAATTGCTCATTAACAAAAAATTAAAATTTTCTTAAAGGAAAAAGGTATAACAATAAATATCTTTTAATAATTAAAATGTTGACTAACTAAGCGTACGACAATGATTATTTGAGATCTCATACAAAAAAATGGATCAATAGTCAGAAATAATAATAACAAAGAGAAATACACAAACTTTCTAAAAAAAGCTAGAAAATTAACAAATAACTTTTTTGGTCAAAATAAAAATAACTTTAAAACAAAAATAATTAGAATAAAGTGTGTACACAAAATTTGGTAAACAAAATCGATATATTTTGTGTGTAATGAAGTTAGAGTGTTCAAATTCATCTTCTTCGACATAATGAAAATAATTAGAGTAAAAGATATATATAAAATATTTCAACTAATAAATCGTAAGGTCAGAGCATTAACTTTTTTTATTTACTAAGTATTTACAAAGAAAAATTACAAATAACCTATTTTAAGTAAGTATATATTAAAACTTTCATTTAGTGACAATTTGTAAAAATAGGGAATTAAATATATTTTAAGTTATATAAATAAAATAAATGAAAATTTCAAAATAATATAATTAATATAATATTTCAAAAATTAAATGATAAATTTTCTACTTTATAAATAATATTATCATTTAAAAAACAAAAAATGGAAATATTTATGTTTACTCTCATTTTATCAAACTAATGAGATATAAGCATACTCTAATAAATATATAGGTTCGTTAATAAATACTATTATCTTTATTCTCATGTTTTTCTCAAATATAACAAATGACATAATAGTAAATAAAATAACATTCATGATTTCAATTAGAGAAGAAGACTCAGGGTTTTATATGTGTAGTATTCAATCAAAGTTATCATTTATTTTTACAGGATTTATTTTCGTCAAAAATGTTTCAGTTTTTCTAAAGAATGTAGATGTAACAAGATAAAAGAGATAACATGTTGGATAAACAATAATTTACTTGAAGTTAAAAAATTTTTCTGACTTATTTGCATGCATGTTTTATTCGTTGATAATTTTGGGGTCATTTTATGACATGATATTAAAATAAGGATATAATATATATGTATTGTTTCTACTAAAATTATAAAATTTAAAAATAAATTAAATTTTTATGAATAACCCAGGCGTAGCCCGGGAAAAAACCTAGTCACTAAATTAATATGTTATCAATGAATCTGCTATTTACATTGTTTTATTTAACATCTATTTCACTTGAATTATTTTTGATAAATGACTTATAGTTTTTTCATATATTAACAATATTCTAATATATATTTATTAATTATAAAAGTTTCACATCATATAAACTATTTTTATTTTAATATGGTTTAAAAATATGAATTCTAATATTTTCTGTAATATCAATATTTTGTGAATAATCATTATCTTCTATCTATAAGTTATTTTTCTATCTACATATTAAATCTTATAAGTACTTGGATATTACTTTTGAGTCAATCATTTTAACCTCTCAAATCTATTTAGAAGTACACAACCTTAAAAAAATTATTGTTCTTTTTTTAATTATATATTCTTTAAAAAAATACCAAACTAAATATAGCCTTATACTCACATAAAAATCTATATAAATCTTAATATTTAACTAATTTTATAGCCTAAAAAGTTTCAATAAAAAATAAAATATTTTTACAAAACCGACATAATTTGTTTTAAAATAAATTAATGCAATCTAATATTTTAAAATTTTAGATTTTGTGAATTTTTTAAAAGTGATATTTAAACTTTAATGGAAAATTAACTTCATAGAAAATTTACAGTTTCCAGAATAAATTCAATGATGTTGACAAACTTTAAATTTGAGAAGTTACTGATAATTATTAGTAGATCATATAACGTTTAAACTAAATGTAAACACTCTAAAACATGGTCAAATAATTTTTGATATCACATCATATTTTGTTTTTCTAAAGCTTTAAAGGAACTCTTATTGTTATTATTTTTTTTCAAAAATCTATCAAAATCTCTTAATAAATTCCGTAAACTCAATATATTACTTTTTGGTTAAGTGGCTCTAAAGTCTAATGTTAAAATATTCATTAGCTTACTCAATTCAACTCATTAAATTTGTCATTATACTTGTCTTATAAGTGGCCATTTTGGACATTTAAAAAGGGAGCTGTCATTTTGAAAGCAGGGGATCATTTTTATCATTAAAGTCCACAAAATAATAATTTCATACTAGTTATTGTAGTGGAAGCCTATTTGGTCCACTGGTTTAACTAAATGTTCATTAATACTTCAACACCAGGAGGTCTGGGTTTCGATTCCCAGAGAAAGCATGATTTATGCAGATTAAAAAAGAAGACAATATTGCAGGAGATCTTCAGCGTGGTGCAGGAAAATCTGTCAGACATGTATCTTCATAAGGCAAGTTCAGGTGGAACCAACACGCAGAGATCTTCATAAGACGGTAGAATTGTAAGTTGTAAGATTTGTCGCTTTAATAGTTCTCATAATATGCGATATATATAAATCAGTGTTAACAAAAGAAAGACTAGTTCTTGTATTAAGTTATCAATAGCTTCTGTTTTTCTTTTTAATAAATTGAAAATTATTAAAGATTATCAAAAAGTTAATAACTAAATATTTCGAATTCATTATTGCATTTAATCTAATATTAAATGAAAAACCTATAACTAAACCAGTCTGAGAAACATTTGAAAACCAAGTGAAGTGAATGAACAAAACTGTTTATTAGTTTCAAAACAACGAAATTATTGGGTTGGATTCTTATATTTTTTCTTAACATTTAAGTTTTATTTAGTAAATATATTTAAAATTTTATTAAATTATTTTAAAAGTTATAAAATTAGTAAGGTATTGAAAATTATATATATTTTGATGTCAGTGTAGAACTATATTTTAATTTAATAATTACATTTGATTTAGGTTGTTTCTTAAAAATATATAATTAAAAATAATCTTTGAATATGAACAAGAAAAAAATTTTCAAAACAAAAATTATGAAATTCTTAAGGATTTTAGAGGTTAAAATGTTTGAGCTAAATCTAATATGCAAGTACTTATAAAATGCAATACATGTAGAAAAAACTTGTAAATACAAGATATTAACATGTAAAATGCAATACATGTAGATAAGTTTATTCATTAATTAATATTAACGTTAAAATTTTGTATTTTATATATTTTTAAACCATACCAGAAAAAAATAGTTTATATAATGAAAAATCTGTATAATTTATGAATATAAAAACAATGCTTTAATGAATATTATTAATCATATATTTTAATCAAAATATATATGAAAATAACCTCACGTGTAGCTTAGATGAAAAATCTAGTGTTCTGAAAGGATAGAGTAAAATTACGAACTCACAACTAATTATAAAGAAGAAGTACAAACTCACAATGTTCAATTCTTATCGTAGTAGTTCTGCAAAATCTGCGTTCAAAAAAACAAAGGGATGGTGACATTATGCACAGAGTCAGTCCAAGTCAAGCTTCCAAAGTAGTCACCCATCCCTCTATCGGGTTCGTGGGCCTCACCCCTGTCCGGCGGTCGGTGTATTATCCGGGAGACTCGAAAGTCATGATATAATGTCCTTACAATCACCACATGACTGTTCACCGTGTTTTTTCCTAACTCACACGATACCGCGACACTTCTCGGTAGGTCACCAATTCTTTGACTACTTCAATTCAAGCACGCTTAACTCTGGAGTTCTCTCCAGATGTGCAACCGAAAAGGTAAGTGCACTTTGGTGACATAGGTAGCCAAATCAATTCTTTTAACCTTTCCCACATATGTTTCCTTATATACCAGAAATCGGAATATTACAATTTACCCCCACTTACAGAGTGCAATTTCCTTGTTGCACGCCAAGACTAGTCCCAAAACGTCTCCCATCTCAGCACTAAGACGGCTAACCAGTTCTGATACCACTTATAATATCTCATCCGCCCCTACTGTTGAGCCACCCATCCCTCTGTCGGGCTCGTGGACCCCACCCATGTCCAATGGTCAGTGCGTTAATTTTTTGGAGGCTCGGAAGTCATGATATACTGACCATGCAATCACCCCATGACTGTTCCCTGAGTTTTTCCTAACTCACACAGTACCGCGAATAACTTCCCGTATGTCACCCATCCTTCCACTACTCCAGCTCAAGCACGCTTAGCTCTGGAGTTCTCTCTGGATGTGAAACCGAAAAGGTAAGTGCACTTTGGTGATATAGGTAGCTAATCAATTCTTTTAACCTCTCCCACATATGTTTCCATATATACCAGAAATCGGGATGTTACAGTAGTAGCTTGTGTTGATTTTGTGTGTGGTGGAGACTTAACTTTGTAAGGGACCCTTTTAATAGCTGAGCTGAACACCAACTTCGCATCACAGTGACTTGAAATCCAAACGTTGGCTTGACCGATACAGGATGAGAACCTGTAGTGACAATGGTTTATCTAATGGCAGCAGGAGACGAATCACGGTGTCGGTGACTAGCTTTAAGAAGTGCAACAACACCTGAAACTACAAGAGCCGCCATCAATGTAGCTTTAAACAGGATTATACTTGAAGGATGTCGTAATTCCCTTGAAGGTTTCCATTCAATATACGATGGCTATATAAAGGCGATAATGATACAAGATTGATACATAGAATCAGGGATATGCAATCTACTTATCATATTTATCCATGTATACACAAGGTAACATAATATCCTCTATTACCCTCCCGTAGTTGAAGCGTGTGATGGATGGACGGTTAAACTGGATTGAAACTCGTTGAATAAGGACGTTATGAGTCCTTTGGTGAAAATATATGTGTATTTCAGAGAAGACGACATGAATGACTTTGACTTCACCAACAACTACTTTTTGTAGTACGAAATGGATGTCAAGCTCAATATGTTTTGCCCTTTGATGTTTGACTGGATTCGTTGCAAGGTAAACAGAGTTGATGTTGTCGCAATAAACCAGAGCTGCCTTGTCAATCTTCAGGTGGAGTTCAAGCATCAAGTTTCTCACCCAGCAGAGTTTGGCTACGGTGTTGGCAACCCCTTTGTACTCTGCTTCAGAGCTCGACCGAGACATTGTTTGTTGCCGTTTGGCAGACCAAGAAATGAGATTGGGGCCAAGAAACTCACAATACTGTGAGGTATAACGTCGTGTATTAGGGCATCCTGCCCTGTCGGCATCAGAGTAAGCCATGAGAGAAGTGATGTCGCCTTTGACAAGCTGCAGGCCGTGTGAAAGTGTCCCCTTGATGTACCTGATTAAGAGATGTGTGGCCTTGTGAAGGTTAGGTCTTCGATAGGGTCCCCTGCATCAGCAGAGAGCTTTGATTTCAAGTCCACTGGTGTAGCTATATGCTTACAATCAGTCATACCAGCTCTGTCAATGATCTCTTGAGCATATAAGGATTGACTGAGGAAGAGACCCTTTGTATTGAAAGTTGGCCTTAATGCCTAAGAAATGTTTTGCTTAGCCCAAATCGGTCATGGGGAACTCATCTTTGAGCGCTTGTATGATGGTTTGCAGGAGACGAGGGGAAGAAGCTGTCAAGAGGATATCATCGACATATAAGAGGATGTATGCAAGCTCTTTCCCTTTCCTAAAAACAAAAGGTGAAGTATCTGCTTTGGTGCACAAGAAACTGATGTTAGAAATAAAAGTGGCAAAGCGGGAGTTCCAAGCTCTGGGCGCCTGTTTTAAGCCATAGATGGTCGGCCTTGTTGAGCTTACAGACATGGTTGGAAAACTATTTGTTGACAAAACCTGGAGGTTGATGCATGTAGACTTTTTCATCAAATTTACCTTGAAGAAAGGCATTTTTCACATCTAACTCATGGATCGGCCAATCATGTGCAACACCAACATTCAAGACAGTGTGAATGGTTGTAGGTTTTACAACTGGGCTGAAAGTTTCTGTGAAGTCCACCCTTGGTTCTTGCGATTTACCATGTTAAGAGGGTGTTATTGATTTATTGATTTTGAAATTTGTATAGGATTTATAAATCTAAGAAAAATATTTTGATTTCTAAATCTACAAATCTGAGGGTTTTACCTTGGATTTTAGTTTTTGTATTTTTAACAAACAAATCCACTCAAATCCACGCAAGTTCATTATGAGGGGTGTATTGAACTATGAATTTCAAGAGATTTTGAGATTGTCTTAAAATCCCTTGTTATCCAACTAAGAATTTTAAAATGTATTCTCAAATCTGGTNAAAATCATAACAACTTCTTTAAATTCACCCAAAACCATCAAAATAATCTAAAGGGGGTGTATTGAACTGGGTATTTAGGGTGATTTGAGTTTTAATAAGATTTTAGAT
>OVBB01002147.1:0-12124 GCA_900406415.1 Isatis lusitanica | reverse complement strand
TGTCAATGTTCATTAAAGTGGTGTAGTAGTTAGAGTTTGCATATATGTATAATGTGGTTTGAAAGTTTTTTCTTTTCTTTTGTCTCTTGTAGAGGGTTAAGCAGATCCTTGTCAACCCTCACCTAGGTTAGTGTTTCATGTGGGATTGCCGTAGACCAAGGCTGCCCCACTATTGCAGCGATTTTCGCTCAGCACTTGCTGTCCGGGAGAGCACGACTGAACTTCCTGCTTTTCTTAAGCGAACTCGAAATCGAATGATGCATATTCTGATGAATAAAAAATAATCACCATGAAAGCAATTACGTGTAGTTGGTATGCCAAGTGGCTTCACTTGGTTTCACTGAACGCTGAACCATATTCCCTAGGTAAATTCTATTTGATTTTAAAAAAAAAAAACTCTGAATATTGCTACTTTGTATAACATTTTTTAATCATATGTGTTTTGTTTTAGGAATTTTTTCAACCGATTTGGAAGAAGGAAAAATGGAGAGAGCCTGGTTCTTCTATTATCCGAAATGTCCATTCCCATGGCAAGATATCCAGACAGGCACTAAGTGGAATACCCATAGAAATGTGATCCAGACAGTTTTAGCCACAGTGAAATCGCTTAGAAGAGTCTGTGTCCCACAAATTTGCTGGCGGTTCCTGGTCTGCAACTATGTATCATTGAAGAGAATTTCAGGGTGCTGATGACTGGTCTGTTTGCTGCCTCCGCTACATTCAGAAGTAGCATGGACATGTTTCGTATATGTTGGTGAAAAGAAAAAGAAAAACTAGGTTTTAACCCGCACTCAGATGATTTATATTAGCATATTTATATAATATATATAACTAAAGAAAATTAAAATGTTATAATTTTATAATATTATAATTAATAGGTGTAGAGTAAAAGTTATTTTAATAAAATTGAAAGAGAATATGTGATAGAATGTATTTATAGATGAAAAAGTTTCAGATATGTTAATAGTTTTGTTTTACATATAGATCAATTTTATAATTTACTAAATTTTAACCCACTCTAAAGATGAACAATATTTTTAGTTTTTTTTTTGTTTTTATGTTTTTATTCTCTATAAATTGAAATTTAAGATGTGTTGAGATAATTAGTAGAAACTTATTTTACTTGTATCATGACTTTAACTCTCGTTATAGTGTGATCATGATTTTTAAAATAATTTATGATATTCATATTTAATAAAATATTATTGTAAAAGTTATATTATGTAAGTTCAATATGATTTGATGAGTTAAAAAATTATTTCGTTTATAATATTCTGATAATCGAAACTTTTTATTTTTATATAAAAATCATTACATATTTATATGTGCTAGTGTGTCAAAATACGGTAATCCATCTATTTAATTCATTTTGTATTGGTTTAAGCTTGTATAATATTCTTATAACTAAAATAGATTAATCTATTATTTTAATCCACTGTGGAGTAACCGAAGTTTCTTTTTAATGTTTCATAATCGAAATAGTTATAATTTTTCCTTTTAATATGCCTTGCATCAGTCCAAATATTTTGTAATGAAACAACTCGCAATAGACATCAATCCTGAAAAACATTAATCCCAACCCGTCCAGTATGTAATCGGATAATTTATTGTATTTAAATTTTTTAGTAAACTTAAAATATACCATTCTAAACTTAAATAATTTTCAATTTTATCGAAGTAAAGGCTACATTTGTAAATTAAAAAAATTAATTACTATCAATTCAAATATTAGTTATATAATAATTGACATCTTAAGAAATTAAAGTATGTTGAAAAGTAATTAATGTATGCTTACTTAAATTTGATTTTATGATTTATAAAGGTAAACTAAAATTAAAATATTTGAAATCTAGGTTTAATATTAGCTTGAAAGAACTTTATTTTTTGTAAACATTTGATTAATTTTTCATAAAGTTATGACATATTTTATTAATTTTATATTTAAATTTAAGGCATGTTTAAATGCATAATCAAAAATCTTGTGGCAAATTTTTAGAATATTTTTTTCAAGATTTTATTAGATTATATACAGAAAAATATATGAAATTTTTAGATATTTTGTTTATTTATTAAAAGTGTATTTAAATTTATTTACAAAAAGAGATATTGTTTTGATTTAGTTTGATTTAGTTTTGACTTTAAAAGGTATCATAATTTTAAATTTTATTCTAATAATAATTGACATATATAGTTTAATGAAAATACCTTTATTGAAAATTTTCAAAACCATTAAAAGACAGTGGCATTTTTCTTAGATATGACTCATATGAGTAAGGTTTATTTCAAATAATGATCATGTTAAATATAATAGATATGATTATATAAACAAATGATATTGGTTTTTCTTTAAACATGTAAATTCAATGTTTAAAAGTATAATCATTAACTTCTGACCAAAAAAAAGAGTATAATCATTAACTATCATGTATATCTAATATATACTGACTTATTAATATTTTGAAATATTATTTTAACCGAGCTGTATAGTATGATATGAATCTAGTGCATGCATAATTATTATTACATGCACACATACATACATAAATATTAGATATATAAGTGGTACGTCTACATATTTAATTATATAATATAAACACATGGTATTGGTCTCGAAGTAAACTTTTACTTTCAATATTCAATAGTATAATCATTAACTATCATGTATAGATTGTTTACTGTAATGATTTATTCTGATTTGAAAAGATTATTTAAAATTATATAAGAACTTATTCGTTTGTATTGGATCCGATTTCAATGGTATATCTCTATAAGTTATTAGATTAGATATGTTTATTAAATAGTATATTAAGTTGTTTTTAATGGTATATTTCTATATGTATCTCATATTAATGGAATATTTTTGTTACCTTGTATTCTTTAGATAAAACCAAAATCATCTAATGAATAGGTCCAAACAACTTTTTTATAAGTAGATATGATCGTGTTTTAATATAATAGATGTCAAAAAAGCAGCTTCTCTCTTATTTGGTAATTGATTGCTAAATTGAAATAGGGCAGACTTTAATGCTGGTGCAACATTTTGGATTGTCTAAGCTAGTTCAAAAACTGTGCGTTTACATTAAAAATCCTAAAAAGGAAAACAATATATTTTCCCACAAAAACTATCTCATTGCACCAGGCCCAAACTAAGGTCTCGTTCTAAATCTTCCCAAGTAAATAGTTCAAAATCTATTTCTCCAAAAATTGAAAGTTTGAAACCTCAATTCCCAAAAATGTTAATTTCAATGGTTTATGATTTAAACCGACACTGAACCATCAAATCTTCAATACTGAGATTTATTTTAAGCTACCCTCCTCCCTGAACGGTATCTCTCTCTCCGTCGAGAGTTTCAAAAATACTGAAAAACTGGGAGAATCAGTTTCTTTTTAATATTCAATTTGTCTTCTAGTTTGTTTGAGCGATCTAATGCTTTAAGATTTTACTATCATTTAATTTGAAGAACATTTAAAAACCGATAGATGCGTAGGAATAGTGTTTTATCAAAAAAAAAAAAAATTGAAATCTCAATCTAAAATTAACACATCCAAATTCTAGGGTTCTAAGAACTGGGAATTGTTGTATTCAGAGCTTCTTTTCTTTGGGATCATGGGTGGGAAAAAGTAATTGTTAATTTGTTGTAATTTGGTATAAATTTGGTTTATTAATGTCTTAAATGGTTAATAGTTGTCTTAGAAATAATAAAAGAGAAAAATGCTAAGAAATACCTTAACTTTTTTATTTTGACCAAAATATACTCCAACTACATAGCTGGCCAAATAATACATGAATTTCGGTTTACTGCCAAAAAAATCACAATCTTTTTGTTGACTCGGCCAAAAAAAACACAGAATCTCCCCTTAAGCACGAAACGACGTCGTTTTGATTTATTGATTGAAAATTAAAACATGTAACACCTAGGATTCAAACTAGGGTGGGAGATCATAGGGAAGTGATTATCACCACTGAGGCAAAGAAAATTTAATGTTATATGCTCAACAATAATTATACATCAATGTATTCATCTCTCATTTCATTAAAAATTCAAAATTTAAGCAAAAAGAATTCTAATCTCAAGCTAATAATTCAAATTATCAAAATTTAAAATACAAAATAACATATATTAAAAGAATTATGATGAGAAACTAATTTTTTATTAAAAATATAAAAATAACTAAATAAAATTAATAATTTTAAGCTTTTCTTATAACTAAAGTAATAAATTTCTTAATATAAAAACCTATAATTCCTTTAATTTTAGTATATATTTTATTATTACTTGTAATTTTATTACTGTTTAATAATTTTATTTATTTTAATAATAATACTAAAATAATAATTTTAGTACTGTTTACTACTAAATTTTTTTAGTCTATTTATTAATAATTTAGTATTATTTTAGTACTTTTTATATTACGATTTTTTATAATTCTGTTACTTTTTATATTAAGAAAGTTATTATTTTAGTTATAAGAAAATCTTAAAATTATTAGATTTATTTAGTTAATTTTATATACTTTTTAATTCAAAATTAGCTTCTTATCATAATTCTTGTAATATATGTTATTTTGTATTTAAATTTTGATAATTTGAATAATTAATTTCAGAATTGGAGTTTTTAGGGCCTTAATTTGGAATTTTAATGAAATGAGAGATGAATACATTGAAATATAATTATTGTTGAGCATATAAAATTAAAGTGTTTGAGTGGCGATAATCCCTTCCCTATGACCTTTAACCTAAGTTTGAATCTTTGGTGTTATGGATTTTAGTTATCGATCAATAAATCAAAACGACATTATTTCGTGTTTAACCGCAGATTTTGTTAGATCAGATAACGGTGTGTGTTTTTGGCCGAATGTACACAAAGTTTGTGATTTTTTTGGCCAGTCAATCAAAAATTCAGGTATTATTTGGTCAGCTATGTAGTTAGGATATATTTTTGCTAAAATAAAAAAGTTGGGGTATTGTTTGGCAGTTTTTCCAATAACAAACCAACTCAAACCAAAATATATGGATCCTCAGATTTTAAACTAAGATTTGAGGGATATATAAGTTTTAAACTTTAAACTCAGAGAGATATATGTTTTTAACTCTCTTTTTTTTAGGGATTTAAGATTCAGACGTTAGTTTAGGCCGCATCTAGTGTTATATGATAGTTCTTGTGGGGAAATAGATCGTTTTCTTCTTATAAAATGATAACAATATAGAAAAATATGTTAAAGTTTCATAAGATAATCCAACTTCATAAACTGTTTATAAAATAAAAATAAAAAAATACAATTTATCATTGAAATATAACTCTTTTGCATTTGTTCCTCCATAATCAGTTATTAAACTCCGATAGTCAAATTTTTCAACCACAACTGTCTCAATTGACAACAAAGCCAACTCATTTAAGAGTTGTGATTGAATTTGTGTTTAGTGTGTTTTGATGCAATTTTCTTAACACTAACTATATGGCTATACCTGTTAAGCTTGACAGCTTTAAAAAAAAAAAAATTAAGCTTCTGTAAATGTAAATGTAGTAATAGAAGTTTCAGTATTATGTGCAAAGCCATTAAATCATAATTGTAACAAGATGCACAACGGGAGAGAGTTTGGTCGTGTGGTAATAATAACTCCCAAGAGATAATTTACAGCTACACTCTCTATGACATCAAAAAGTCTGGTTGTTCGCAAGTCATAACGAAGTCTAGATTCTCCATAAAGTATCTGTACTTTGTATGTGTAACCATGTCACTTGTTCTGAAATTAATAAGAACCCGAACTCACAGATTGTTCAGCTATTTTGAATAATTCATTGCTTTTATATAATACACTGAAAGTTTCTCTGTTTTCTCTAGAGATTAGAGTTTAGGTTTTTAATCTAAACAGAGGCTTTGCTCCATGAAATATGGGTTGTTTTTGAAGGAGACAGTTCTAGAAAGCAATGAACTTAAGATGAACACAAGATTAAAAGAATAACTCTCTTTTATTACTGAAGGAAAATCACTCAAAACCTTAAGCTTACAATCTCTCATGTTAAGTTATACCACAACTTAGCATCTCCTTATATAATCAAACGGCTCTCACAATTTCCTTTTCACTCTATAGGTAAGTTTCCTATTCTCTTAATAGTTAAACTTCCTATTTCTCAACATTAACATTACTTCTTCTTCAAGCTTATTCCAACATTCTCCCCCTTAAACTTGAAGTCTATTTTCTTCAGGTCTTGAACTCCAATGAACTCCTTCATTTCTTTGAACTTGAGCTTTCCCAAAGCTTTTGTAAGAATGTCTGCTTTCTGCTCACTTCCCGGAACATGCTCTATATCGATTTGTCCACTTTCAACACATTCTCTAATAAAATGATATCGCCTGTGTATATGTTTGCTTCTGCCATGGAAGACTGGATTCTTTGTAAGAGCAATTGCAGACCGATTATCAATTCGAATGGTGACTTTCTGACTTGATGATCCCGTGATTTCACATAGCAGATCTTGCAACCATATTGCTTGTTTTGCTGCCTCTGTTCCGGCCATAAACTCTGCTTCACATGATGATAGAGCTACAACATCTTGCTTTTGTGAACACCATGTGATAGTACTGTCTCCTAAGTAAAAGATATGCCCGTTGTGCTTTTACCATCGCTGAGATCAACATTAAGACTGTTGTCACTGTATCCAACAAGCTTGGGAATATCTGCAGTTCCAAAATTTAATCTGTGAGTAGTGGTTCCTTTTAAATACCTCAAAACTTGTTTCATTGCTGCTCCATGTGATTCCCTTGAACTTTGCATGTATCTGCTCAGTACTCCAACAGAATAGGATAAGTCTGGCCTTGTGTAAAGTAAGTACGGTAGACATCCCACATTCTCTAAAGCTTGTTGCATCAATCTCTCTCTCATTCTCAGCTTTTGACAGCTTCAGTCCAGTTTCCATAGGCACGAGTACTGAGTTGCAGTCTTTCATTCCAGCTTCTTCCAAGATCTTTATAGCATATCGAGTTTGATTCATAGTTATGCCTTCTTGCTGTTGAAGCACTTCTATGCCGAGGTAGTATGTCAATCTTCCAAGATCACTCATCTCGAATTTGGCAGCCATCTCTGAAGTCCTTAATAGCTTTAAGACTTGTTCCTGTCACAAACAAATCATCAACATATACGCCCACAACCAGAAGATGTTTATCGACCTCCTTTCGATAAACAGATGGTTCTTTGGAACACTTCATAAACTGCAGTTCCAGAAGGATGTGATTCAGCTTGTTGTTCCAAGCTCTCGGTGCTTGTCTCAGGCCATATAATGCTTTGTTGAGTTTGTAAACCTTTCCTTCGCTTCCTTTTATCTCAAAACCCTCTGGCTGAGAAACATAGACATCTTCTTGTAACTCACCATGAAGAAAAGCAGTTTTAACATCATCTATGATGAATTTCCCAACTATGTGAAGCTGCAAGATCAATCAAGAGTCGAATGGTGAGCAAAGACTTCTTCAAAATCTACACCATATTGCTGTATATATCCCTTAGCAACAAGTCTTGCTTTGTATTTATTGATGCTGCCATCCGAGTTTCTTTTTAACTTGAATACCCACTTCAAGCCATTGCCTTTGCTCCAATTGGTAGGTCCACCAGATTCCAAATTCTTAGCTTCTCGATAGAGTGAATCTCTTCTTCTCAGGCATGTCTCCATTCTTTAGACTCATTTTCCTCACGGAAGCTTCTTGGCTCATTTTTCAAATAGAGAAGTAGCCTCTCGCCCTCCTCTTCTGCGAGTAACACATAATCTTCAAGATACTTTGGCTTATTGCTCTGCCTTTGTGATCTTCTTAACTCAATAGGAGATGACTCATCATTCTCAGGACATGGTTCCTCTGCCTCTTCGATTTATTCCTCTTCTCATGATTCACCGGATTGTTCTCTGACCTTCATGGGATCTGTTTCGATATGGTCAATTAACTCTTGGAGACCATGATTCCCAAAAGTGTCAAATGAGATGGTGAAGCTTCCAGCATTCTCCTTCTCTGCATCTTTACTCCAAATCCATCCTTTTGCTTCATCAAATATGACATCTCTACTTACAACAATCTTCTTTGTTTGCGGATCAAGTAGTTTGTATGCTTTTGATCCGGGTTCACAACCAAGATGAACAAGAACATGTGATCTATCATCCAACTTCTTTAAGTGTGGCTTCTCCACTTTTGCATATGCAATGCATCCGAAGATCCGTACATGCTCAATAGTTGGCTTCTTTCCTCTTAAAGCTTCATATGGAGTCATGTCTTTTAGTGCTTGGGCTGCAACTCTGTTCAACAAATATGTAGAGTGTCGTATAGCTTCTACCCATAAATAGTTTGGCATGTGCATATGCTTCATGATACTTCTCGTCATCTCCATTATGGTATTGTTGCGTCTTTCAACGACACCATTCTGTTGTGGTGAATATGGAGCAGTAAGATGTCTTTTAATACCAGAAGTTTCACAAAACGAAGTGAACTCAAACGAAACAACTCTCCTCCTCTGTCTGTTCTAAAAATTCCAATTCGTGCTTCTGATTCTTTCTCCACCATGGCCTTAAAGCTTTGAAACTTATTAAAAGCATCGCCTTTCTCCTTCAGAAGGACTGTCCACATATAACGAGAGTAATCATCGATAAGTACAAAAACATATCTATTCCTGGCGTTTGTACTTGGAGTAATCGCCTCACATAGATCTCCATGTATTATCTCAAGATTCTTCTTTGCTTTGTAAGCGATTCCTTGTGAAAACGAGTTTCTTGTTTGTTTCCCAAGAAAGCAGGAACAGCAGATCTCCATCTCAAACTCTGTGACTGGGACTCCGTGAACGAGCTTCTTGTCAACCATCAACTTTAGCGTTGTATAGTTCACGTGACCCATACAAGCATGCCACTTGCTTGCTTCACTACTGTTCGTCAAGAGAAGGCAGGCATTGTCGCAGAGCCTCATGTTTACTTTGTATAGTGGATTCCTTGATCTCTCTGCTTTAGCTAGAATCTTTCCTTCATGATCGCGCATTGTCAGATAGCCTCTTTTCATTCTGATATCACAGCCGGATTCTGTAGCCTGACCAAGGCTTGTTATGTTGCTTTTGAGATCAGGAATGAAGTAGACATCTGTCATCACTCGTGTTTTTCCATTCAAATCCATGAAGGCTATTGTTCCTTTTCCTTTTATGTCAACTCGAGAATCATCTCTGAATCGTACTTTCCCAGTAATGGTGTGATCAAGAGTATCAAAATATCTCTTGTCTCCTGTCATATGGTTGCTGGCGCCATTGCAAAGATACCAGATATTCTCCTTATCAATGTTTGTCTCAAATTTACTTGGTACACAGATTTTCTCATTAAGCAGAACAATTTTGTGCATCATGAGTTCGTCAGCCTCCTGTGTATCTTTCTCACTTTCTAAGCTTTTTGTAATTTGAGAAGTAGATCAGGACATGTTGAAGCGTAATGACCATTCTTGTCACACCTAAAACATGTGTTATGAGAGTTGTCTCTTCCTCCATCTCTTCCTCCGTCTCTTCCTCCGTCTCTGCCTCCGTCTCTGCCTCCGTATCTTCCACGACCTCTCCCTCTCAAGAATATTCCTCCCCTTCCTCTGCCACTAGAGGTTCCACTGTGCTCATAATCATTGGAGTTGGCGTACATAAGCTTACTTTGATCATCTTGAGATTCTTCATCTTCGTAAGTTCTTTCTTCATAAGCTAGGACGACCAACAATGTCTTTGAAGCTCGTGATATTGAGATCCAAGACTTGTTCAAGAAAGGCAACGATATAAATGTATTTTCGTCGAGGAAGACTTTTGAGGAACTTTTTAACCAATACAGATTCTTCCATAATCGTTCCGAGAGCAGCAGCTTTGGAGGAGATTTCAGAAATCCTGCCAATGAACTCATCAATGGTCTCTGAATCTTTCATCTTGATTCAATCAAAATCAGTCATCAAGGTTTGGAGACGAGCTTCTCTAACTCGTTCTGCTCCGACATAGCAAGTCCGGATAGCCTCCCATACCTTCTTTGCGGTGTCAAGTTCTCCTACATGGAGAATCAGAGTCTCGGGTATTGATTGAAATAGAAGAGCTGTGGCCAAGTCATTTTTATCCCCACCAATTTTCTCTGTTTCAACAACTTCCCAAACTTTGTTAACTGGAAGAATAACCCTCATCCTCATTGCCCAAACCGTATAATTGGTGGTGTTTAGCATATGACATTTAATGGATGAGGATTCGCCTTCTGTCTTTGGTTTGGCTACGACAATAGCTCCATCTTCACCTGCCATCTTGCTTCGGATCTGATATGGTTCTGATACCAAATCTAGAAAGCAATGAACTTAAGATGAACACAAGATTAAAAGAATCACTCTCTTTTATTACTCAAGGAAAATCAGTCAAAACCTTAAGCTTACAATCTCTCAAGTATGCCACAGCTTAGCATCTCCTTGTATAATCAAACGACTCTCACAATTTCCTTTTCACTATATAGGTAAGTTTCCTATTCTCTTAATAGTTAAACTTCCTATTTCTTCAAGCTTATTCCAACAACAGTTTGCAGCTATGACCATGTTACTTGTTCTGAAATTAGTATGAAAAACACTTGAAAAGATATACCTTCGTTTCTTTTACTATCGTGTATAAACAAACATTTCTCTAACCAAATAGCAAACAAACAGCAAAATAGAAAGAGTATCAACATATCCAGCGGTTTTTTCTATACAGATATCCACCAAGGCACCAACCCAACCACATTGTAGTTCCCAATATCGACCATGACTGACTCTAGTCAAGCTCAAGAAGATGATTCCATGGCCGGAAAGATTGCTGATGTGTTGACCTTGTAATAGCTTCCAAGAATGCTTCATGTGTCCTTAGGATGGTGGAGTTTAGGCTTGCTTCCAAGAACACTAGTCTTTTCACTCCACACGGTGAGTGCTGGCTTAAGGGGCTTGTCAGGTCTCAGTGCTACAGGAGCAGGATGCCTTGCGATCCAAGACTTCAATGATGCAAGAAAAGGTGCAACTACAAGTAATCACTCTTGAGACCAGCTGCTCTATGATCATCAAGACGATGCCATGAGATTTCACTGATTTCCTTCTTTGTTAGTGGCGCAAAAGGTGTATCATCTTTCACACCACTGACAATATAAACCCGAACTCTTTTCTGTCCTCTGACCTTAATCTTGATGTATTCTTGTCTCTTAAGTAGCTTCGAGACATCAAACCCTGTTTCCTCTAAGACCTCCCTTATAGCACAAACATGGTCTTCTGCTACCTTATTCTTCTTCCCGCTTGGAAAGCTCCATCTTGATGATTTTCTCCATCCTTTCACCATCAAGCAACGTTTGTATGTAGGATAATCACACCAGCCACCGGAATTTGAAACTTGGTAAGAATAAAAGTCTGAATATGACATCCATCTGTGCAACATGAGGTCTCAACTCATCACAGTTGTTGAAATCCAAGTTTTTACTTTTATACCAATGAATAGAGAGTATTTCCTCTTTTTCTCTCTTTTTGTGTTTCTCTTGATTTGTATATGTTGTCATCTTTGAGGCTTCGAATCCTGGATATGTCTAGGATTCGAGTTTAGGGTTTTCTTCTTACTAGTTCTGTTCTTGATCACATAGTCGAAAATTTCTCTGTTTTTTTTAATTTGTTTTCAAGAATTACATTATTAAGCTTGACAACTTTATTTATAAAAAAAAAAAACATGAACAAGATTTTAAGCTTCACATCATTCTCAGGCTATTTGACATAACTAAAGATGTATAGATATGTAATAACAGAAGCATCAATATTATGTGCAAAGCCATTAATCAGAAACATTCGGACTTTGAACTTGCAATCTCAACTTTCTGCTGCGATACTGTCCAACAACGACTCACATGCATCTTCAAGCAAGTCCAATACCTGACAAAGGAACAAAGAAAGAGTTCAAGATTCAAGCTTCCGAGTGAACAAACAGGAATAAAAATTGTACCATTTTGTATGTAGCATCTGTCTAAAACCAACAGTTAGTATCTATATTCTCATTAATAAGAAAGAGCTTGCTATGTAGTTCTCTAATGGTGCTATCTACTACTAAGCCTTCTCGTGATTACTATTACCTTCTCAAAACCTTGAGCTCCACCAT
>OVBB01002146.1:0-12127 GCA_900406415.1 Isatis lusitanica | reverse complement strand
TCGCCTAGTAAATGGAAGTAGTATATACTCGTAAATGTTGATCTTTTTTTTGACATTGAAAACCATATCTTCTATTGACATTGAAAACGTTTATGGTAGTTTACAATATACGCCGACTAAGATGATACCATAGATTGTTAATTTGTTGTCGCAAATGATTATATTTTCGTTATATAAGATAAAGAATAAAGATTTGTAAGTTATATATTGCTCGTCTTGTGTTTGTGTAAATTAAGCAGATTCGTATATATGCACTCAGTGGTGAAAGTTTAGCAAATGTACGAAATCATTTGTTTTTGTGTTGTTGTGTTATTTTTATGCTCTGAAATTTTGGTACATTGACCAATGTGTATACTCATTGTATTATTTTTTTCAAATATTGGTGATAGATTGTATATACACATCTAACAAGGGGGAAAATGGGTATTTAATTCCCCAAGTATTTGCAAGCAGCTGATTTAATACCCAACTATTGCTTGGGCAGAATTATTCCTCAGATTGTAGTTGACCGTGCTAATTTAGACTTAAAAAGTCAAACGTTAAACACTAAACAGAAGTCGTTAGTTTTAATTAATCTCTGATCGCGATATTTACAAAACTCTAAAATCCTTAAAGCGCGCCTAAGAGGCGATACACGACTAAAATCCCTAAAACTGTAACCCAAAGTGATTGCCGGCGAGAGCAAACAAAATCCGGCGAGCCAATCGGTTTCCGACATCAAGATGGTGAAAAACATAAATCCTTGTCCAGAAACAGAACAAATCTCCGGTGTTTCTAAATGTGTAAGATTGTCGATTATTTGTAGATTTGAATTTGATACAATTCAGATGTAGGAGGAGATAAGTGCGAGTTCATCTTCTAGCTATAGGCAGTTCTTCAATGGAGGAAAAGAGTTCTTCAATGGACAAAAAGGATTTCCCGAAAAATGTGTTTGTGGAAGTAATGTTACGATCTACACATCACAGTCCAGAGCTAATCCTAGACGACCTTACTTTCATTGTGGTGCTTCCCGAGAGGTAAGCTATCAACTCCATATTTTCTTCATTCGAGTAAACGTAAATGTGATGGTACTAAACTCAAATGTATATCTCGTTTGTGTATCTTAGAATGGTCATTTGTTCAAGTGGGTAGAAGATGGAATGTATGAAGAAGTGAATGAGCTGAAGGTTGATAGGATGATTGTAGTGAATGAGCTGAAAGTTGAGATCGAAAATGTCAAAGAAGAGGTCCTACTATGCAAGAACAAGCTTACTAGATTCAAGAGAATGATCATGGTTCTTGTTCTTTGTGTGGGATTGTTGACTGTTATTTTCATCTACTACTTCATATTTCATGGAGGTGAAGAGAAGACTCTTATGTTTGGTATGTAATTGGTAGCTATGAGCAGCTTGCATATGTATGAGACCATGATGTATGACCTTATTTGATAATGTTAGACAATGTAATATTGGTTTTTTGAGCTTTTGAAGTTATTTTGACAATGTGAGAGTTTAAGGAAGCACTTTTAAACCGATATATAACACAAGAGAAGAGTCTAAACAAGAAGTTTTAAAATGATACCATTGATACATAAGACAGAAGTCGAAACCATTACATAAGTCTAAGAAAGAGTTTTAAACCGTTACATAATCCTAAACATAGCTTTCTCACATCAAAGCTAAACAAAAAAAACCTTTACATAAGTCTAAGGATTAGTTTTAAACCGATACATAATCTTAGTCATAGCTTTCTTACATCAAAGCTAACCAAAACACATTACATAAGCCGGCATTTAGAGAGTTAAAAGAGAAACCAAATCTTCCTTGTGATGATTGCGAAGGTCCTACTTGTGATGATCCACCTTGAGATAGTCCATATTGAGAAGCTTGTGATGATTCACCTACTAGTGATGACTCTCCCTAACGTTAAACATACAACTAGAATCAATCAACAAATTCAAGCAACTAGAATCAATCAACAAATTCCATCACATTTAAGTTTCAAACAACTAGAAATTTAAACCTGATGTTTTTTTGGACGACCTCTTGGTCGTTTTGGTGGAGGAACTACAGTTGGATTAGGACAGCGTGTCTTGTTATGACCTTCTTTCTTACAATTCGAGCATGTTCCCACACGACCATGGTGTGTTATCTTGTTTGGGCTTGAGGCAGACTCATGAGATCCTTTTCTCCTAGCATACCCATTAGGCCTCCCACGGTTGAATCTCGAAGGTGGTGGTAAAATAGGTAACCGACCTAACCGTGGCCACATTTTCATCTCTTGAATCGGTTTCATACCACTGCTATACAATCGCCTCCAATTAGAAGTCAAGTAGCAATTGGAGACATAATCATTGAGATCTAACCTTGTCATTGTGATGACACACATAGCATGCATACAAAGCAAGCCATTCAGCTGCCAGTAGCCACAACCGCATGTTTTCTCCTCCATGTTCACGCTAAAAAAATCATCGTGGTACTCTATCTCATGCGTATGTCCTGCGGTCATGTATCTTATGCAATCACAAGCCTTCTGCCTATTAAGTTCAATCTCTCTGTCTGCTCTTGGTGTGAACCTTTTCTTCCACGTGTTAGTTAAAGCAGTCCTCTTTGCATTTCTCACCATAGTTTTTCTCCTTACCTCTGTTAACATATCAAGAAGTGGCTTCTTCCTTGACTCTCTAACACTTCTGTTGAACGATTCTGACAGGTTGTTTAGGTTGTCGTTGCAACAGGATCCAAGCTTTAAGAAAGCTCACGACCATGATTCTGGTCCAGTAGCTTTCAAAGAATCAAATGCCCCTTCATTGTACTTCTTCAGAGCTTCTAAGTTATTCTCATACGCTGCTGGTGTGTAATTCCTTGCTATCTTCCAAAATAGCCTTTCAAGCTCTCTGTCTTTGTTTATCTTCTTCCAATTTTCCAGAATGTGTCTAGCACACATTTGATGTTCAGCTTTGGGAAGCTTGACATGAACCGCATTGAGGATACCCTATCGCATCAAGCAGTTACAAATAATTAAAATGTTGTGAAAACAATAAATTCGAAGCAAATTAAAAAAACTGAAACTCACCTTATGTTTGTCTGAGATTATTGTAATGTCGGTTCCATCTTCTAATCTCAAATCGTTTTTTAGAAGTTGCACAAACCACATCAAATTGGGATTATTTCCACGTCAACCACTTTCCAAGCAATGGGAAATATCCTGTTATCGCCATCTCTACCAACTGCAGCTAGCATTTTTCCTTTGACGTCTCATTTCATAAAAGAAGCATCCAATCCAATGATGGGTCTACATGAATGATTCCAAGCGGATTTCAATGCTTCAAAACAAATATAGAGACGGTGAAACCTTTGCAAACTCCCAGGACTTGGCCCGGGAATGGTCTCAATCTCCATCAATGATCCCATGTTTGATTTTCGTGTCTCTTCTTGGTAATCCCAAATTCATGCAAAATGGGCATGAAGAACAGCTTTCCTTTTTGCCGCAAGCACTACCTTCGCTCTTCTACACTGCTCATCGCTCATAATCATATTATACTCTCTCTTTATCTCAGCAACCATTTCCTTCGCCCTGGTTTTAGGATTAAGTCTAAGCCTTTCCTCATACAGCTGCGCAATAGAGCCACTCTTCAAAAGCTTTGTGTACCCAGATCTTATACAAATATGTTCATTGATGAACACTTTGACCATCAACTTGTTTCTGCCTTTTTCAAATGAGCAGTATACTCTCCAAAGACATTTCTCTTTTTCATGTTGTGTGCACCTAGCACCAAGCCTATCAGACGATGACTTATAGAACTTGATATCATACTCTGTCTTTAGGGAATGCTTCATAACCGCATATTTGAATTCCTCTGCATTGTTGAATGTCTCCCCTAATGCCAAAATCTATCTGAACTATAGTTAAATTGCCTGCCTTCTTCTTCCTTATCACAATCATCTGATAGTGGATCAGGAATGTGTTCATCGTTCCAAATATCATCGGCATTGTCGTCGTCATCATAGTTTGCATTGTCATCTTCAATGACAGCTTCTTGAAAATGACCAGACTCATCACGAATTTAAACCTCCACAAATTCATCGTTATCTTCTTGCTGTGCAGGTGGTTCAGACTCATACAGAGTTTCTATATCAATATTACCTTCTTCTGAAACTGACTCAGACTCAGACTCAGCCACGCCAACATCTACGTCCACAAATATATTGTCCTCTTCTTGTAAAATTGGCTCAGACTCCCTATATCCAGGTCTATCTTCAACAATAACTTCACAATCATCCCCCTCAACAGATGAATTATCATCTGAGTTGCCAACTTCTTCTCCATTCCCACGATTTTCACAACCAAGTTCCCTAATTCCTTCTTCGGTTTGCACAGTACCCAGTTCTTCTTCATGTTGTGTCCTAAAGCCAATTAACCATGCTTAAAACCCCCTAACACATTTACAAAATCCACACAGAAATTGAAATTCTCAGTTCTCAAGAGGTTTTTGTTTTACCTTTCACTCTCTATGACGCTTTCGATTCCCGGCTCGATAGGCTGTGATGATCATCTTCGAATGGGAATCAGCTTGCGTCTCACCATCTTGCTTGCCGGATTTTCCTCTCCCTTGCCGCAAATCGTCTCGTCTCCCCGGAAAACGCCTCGTCTCCTCCGACAAAGCTTCGTCTCTCCGAAAATCGCCTCTTAGTCGTGTATCGTCTCTTAGTCGCGGTTTAGGGATTTTAGAGTTTTCTAAATATCGTGATTAGAGATTAATTAAAACTAACGACTTCTGTTTAGTGTTTAACGTTTGACTTTTTAAGTCTAAATTAGCATGGTCTACTACAAATTGAGGAATAATTCTGCGCAAGCAATAGTTGGGTATTAAATCAGCTAATTGCAAATACTTGGGGAATTAAATACCCATTTTCCCATCTAACAAGCTACATATTTTTCCCATCATACGCACAGTAGTTCTATCACTCAGATTTTTATTGTCATTTTTTGTTGTTTATATGTGATGTGTTATACGAGTACACTGAATTCTGTTCCATTCCTTCTTTATCTACTGTTAGGTTTTATTAATTACATTACATTTCTTGTTAATGCATTATTTGTTTGTTATTAGATTGCATTGACTATTGTTGATTCTTTCTCGTGGTTAAATTGGTTATAAAGATTTTGATTGGGTCTGAAAGTTATATGAGTATGAATTTTTGTTCAAACGTTTTTATTAAGGTGAGATCATATAATGTTGGACAAGACATGGGTGCATCTTTTTAGACTAGATCCTGCTTATGAGAGAGGTACATGGAATTTTGTCCGGTATGTGGCTGCTAATAAAGGAGACAATCAGTTGATTATCTGCCCTTGCAATGATTGTCGCAGTGTAGATCGTCATTCCTGCAGTGATATAGTTGTCATCTTATGATAAGGGGTATGGATGAGGTATACAAGAGGCGCAAGGACTGGTACTATTTTGGAGAATTTTGCTCAGTTTCTGAATTTGAAAGAAAAGTAAACTAGTGTCATGAAGAGATCGTTGGATTATACCGAGCTGCTTAGTATGTAGATCATGATATGGCTGTTGCGGCTGACTTGTGTGAGATTAGAGGGATAGGAAAAGGAAGAAAATTCGTTTTTGGCAAAGTTAGTAGATGCGGAAATCCCATTATATCCAAACTGTGCAACACATACCAAGCTATCAGCTATTGTCACATTATTTTGACAGAAAACAGTGAATGGCTGGTCAGACAAGAGCTTTATAGACCTGCTAGAGACATTTCCAAATATATTACCAGACGGCAACTTGCTGCATACATCATTGTATGATATTAAGAAGTTTTTGAAGACTTTTGATATTAGCTATGAGAAGATTCATGAGTGTATCAATGACTGCTGGCTATTCAGGAAGACGTTAGAAAAGGTTGACTATTGTCCAGATTGCAAGGCTTCAAGGTGGAAGATGAACATGGAAACCAGTGAGGTGAAGAAAGGTCCCACAAAAAGTTTTACAATACTTTCCCATTATCCCAAGGATAAGCGGATGTTTAGGTCTCAGGAAATAGCCAAAAAGTTAAGGTGGCATGCTCTTAACAAGAGATTTGATGGGAAAATCAGACATCCTATAGACTCTGTCACTTGGTATCAAATGAGTGACAAAGATCCTTCATTTGCAGCTGAGGAAAGGAATATCCGCCTAGGACTATCCACAGATGGGTTTAACCCCTTCAACATGAAGAATACTCAGTATAGTTGTTGGCCTGTTGTGTTAGTAAACTACAACCCTGCACCGCATCTGTGTATGAAGGAGGAGAATATTATGCTCACCTTGCTAATTCCAGGTCCACATCAGCCTGGCAATGGTATTTGACATCTACTTAGAATCTTTAATAGAGTACCTACAACATTTGTGGACCTAAAGAGAGTCAACTTATGATGCTTTGAGTAAATCTGTGTTTATTCTTAAGGCAATGTGTCTGTGGACCATTAGTGATTTCCCAGCCTATGAAAATCTGTCAAGTGAGTAGATTAAAGGTTTGGGTCAAGTCCCGTACTAAAAAGGATGGTACTCTAGTTAAGCAGCTGGGAAATTTGTAAGTTGTTGAATTTTCTGCTTTATTCTTTATTATCATTTGTATTTATTCACATTAACATATGCATATACGCTTTGTTATGTACGCTGAAGAAGGCAGATGGGTTCATTGATAATGCTGCTTCACCAACTTCAACAAACCCACGCAAAGACCCCCTGTCACAAGTATTAGGACCTGATAATCCAGGTCGTCTGAAGGCAATGGGAAGAAGCATGAGAAAGACCAAGTTAGTTTTTTTTCAAGTTAGGCAAAAGTTTATAGTTGACATGGAAGAGAAACAACATGAGTTGGTTGACAAAATTCAGGAATTGGAAGCTGAAATTGCGAGAATGAAACAGGTTCGTCGAGCTCAAATAGTTGTAAATTGTAATATTAATTAGGTAGTTATTACATATTTTTATTTTACTTGATTTTAATTGTGGCAGAGGCAAGAACCTGAAGTTGGTGAGAACTCAGCTTCTGTAAAAAGAAGAGTAAGTAATGTATATGATGACATTAGCTAGTGGTGGTGCGTGTTATATGAGCTTAGTAAGGTTTTGTACAATTATCAAATTAAATTATTGTAGAGTCAGAAGCACATCGTTGCTGTGTGTTGGTTGATTGGTCTGGTACTTATGAAGACGTGGCTGAGGGACTAATTCTTTCATTGGATCCATAGGACTTCGTCAATGACGTTCCCTTGGGCCCTCTCGCTGTTAAGGTTTTGGTTGATAAAGCGATCAACTCAGATGCCTTTCTTTGGAGACCTGCACAAGGATGTATACTGTTGAGCAAGCTGTTGGCCAAATGATTGCATGGACAGTTAGTAACTATATTCCTTCAGACAATGTGCTTTATATTGAAGATGTTCCACTTAAGGTAAAATTTATTTACATTACTTATTAGTTTAATGTGTTGATATATTTCTTATACTATTGTTTTATGCATTTGATAGAGCCCAACAGCAGATTGTTTGAACAAATGCAAATTATTGGATTGGTCTGGTGATAATGATGAAGTTGTTGCTGAAGGCCGTTGGCAGTGTAAAGAACCAAAAACATTGGTTAATGATATTTCTCTAGGACCAAATGCTGTAAAAGTCTTTGTTGATGTGGTACATGGACAACAAACATTTCTATGGAGGCATACGGCACAAATTAGGTACCTTGGGGATGCTGTGAAGTCATTCGTAGCATAGCCTGCTAGTAGGTGTGTGTTGTTTATGAGACCACATATGCACCATGACAGAAAAAACTATGCACGCTCTACAGCCTCTACAAAAGCACCAAATCCAAAAGAATGCATCAAAAGTTACATATTCTGCAACTACAGTTTCTAAATCTCCTATGAAGAAAGCAACAGCATCATGTACTCCACAAGCGCCTATAAAGAAAAATTCACCAACAATTGTTCAGTCTCCACAAGCGTCTATAAAGAAAAATCTACCAACACTTGTTCAGTCTCCACTTAGAAGATCTCTGGCAATTTTTTTTACTCATGGTATTAAGTGGTTCTTAAATGATTTTTCTTTTCAACTGTAATTTTTTTTTTCTATTGCAAACATTCTAGTGTCACAGTCCAGATGATGCTCCCAAAGAAAATCAGAAGTGCAAGTTAATGGAAATTAGCGGAAAAAACCAGGTTGTTGCTGAAGGGCGCTGGGCTTCAGATAACCCAGACCAGACTGCTCATTTTGTTCCCTAGGTCCTAATGCAGTTAGAGTTTGGATTGATACAGTGAAGGTAAGCACTGCAGCCGTTTGGAGGCCATCCTCTGAAATAGAATGTATAGGAGATGCAATAGGAATATCAATTGCATGGCCAAAGGAGAAAGTGATATTATATTAAACTTATCAGGTTTACTCTACTACTATTTTCATTTGTATTGACACTTGAATGATGGTTTAGAACTCTGTAATGTATGTATTGTTGGATTGGTAATGCGACTTGTTTGTGTTAGTTTGAGACATGTTTGAGAATTGTGTAAAATCAGGTTGTGAAATCAGGTTTCAGGGTCATAATGAAAACCATATTGTGTAGCATTATTTCATCTGTTTTGTAAATACAACATAAAAATGTGCTACAACAAGACAATATAGAACTTGTCACGCATTGCTATAATATAACTGATATAGCGTGAAGCCAAACAGCTATCATAAAATAAAAAATAGCGTGTAAAACCAACGCTATCATATAACATTGATAGCATCAATATAGAACGTTATAATAAAAATTTCACAAATCAATAGCAAGTCGAAAACAACACTATCATATGTGCCACATACAATAGCACACGAGAAACGCTATAATATGGTGGTGACCTATTATAGTTGGGGAAGAGATAACGTTTGATAATTTATTATAATAGGCATATAATAGTGTTTTTCTATTGCTAAAAAAGCCGATATTTCTTGTAGTGAGTGTATTGTCAAAGAATGTTCTAAAAGTACACTACAAGGAGGCGCCGATCTTTGGACGTAGCTCCTAAATACAACCACTACTCAACCTGCGGAGCTACGTCTTTTAGTCAACCGTGAAATCATCTTACACTTAATTTAATGTTATCTGCCCGTTGCCGATGAAATTTGTTGATGTTTTTTTTTATAACTCAAGAGAAATCTCCAGTTAAACCGAGACTAATCTTCCAGGATGAAAGAATGTTATGAGTTGGTTTGAACTATTTCTCAGTCACTAGTTTTGTTTATTAAACTTATTTATTTTTTCTACTGGACATTGATGCTTACTTTGGGAGAGAGAGAGAGGGGGCGAGAAAGAGATTTTTTTCAATATGAGACCAAAAATACTAAATGTATTATGAAGTTGAATACAAAACATTGAAATTCAAATTATTACATAAACACATATATGCGTCATATACTGAAAACGTAATACTATAAACAAACATTGTATGTTGTTATTCTTCTTTTCTATTCGTCTTGCATTGATACGATTGGCAGTCTTTTTTGCTTCACATATCATACAATGAAAGGCAACTGAATTTGTTACATGTTTCGGAATGTCGACATTGTACCAATTAGTAAGTGTTAATGTCTTTGATAATTATATAAACTTCATTTTTACCAAAAAAAATGTAAACTTCATTTTGTTCTCCTATTGATTTCGTGTATTCTCGTGTGTGTAGAGAGCCTCTTTCATGTTATTGGCTTCCGAAGAAAAAAAGAATAATAATTTTATAGGGATTACATATATCATCAAAGATTTAATTGCTTTGGTCTTTGACAACCGAAGTAAAAGCGTATAGTTTGCGGCAGAGATGTGATTTCCAATAGTTTTTAATCTCGTTGTCAGTTCTTCCTGGTAGTTGTTTTGCAATAGTAGACCATCTGGAAAAAAAAAAAACGCATCATATATAAATTAAGACAAGTCAATTGCATTATATATTTTTATGAAACAAAATTACATTCTTTATTCCAAAACAAATTTTTGGGTTTGTTTGAATTTTTTTTTGGTCAACGTGTTTGCTTGATTATTAATGCCTTAATAGTTTAAGTATTAGTGTATATAAGCTTTTCTTTCATAAAACTTGCACACGGTTCCAACAGCGGTCAACCATTCATTGTTACAATGGTCATGGAACCCCTTTCAGTGGTCCGGTACGTATTAACACTGATGTGGCGGGTGCTGTAGGGCGCTGACACTATCGATTCAATTAGAAATATTGCAGTACGCATTAACACTGATGTATTATTTTTCCTTCTCAAATTACTTATTTAACATATGATCGGTACATTATCTACAATTATAAAACTATCCGAAAAATTAATACAAATTTTAAAGGGAAAATAAATATCAGATTAATATATAAGAAAGAATTATACAATAAATTAGTAGTCTTAAAAATTAAATGCTTATAATTATTATTTTTATGGAATATAACCTATTTTAGAAAAGAATTATACAATTGATCTGATAATTAAAACGATAACAACACATGTCAGAAAATTAAATATATTTCAAAAAATTAAATTCTTATATCAATTAGAAAATCAATATTATATAAAAAATTATCTTATTATATAAAGTTTAGTTCCTTAGAGTTAATAATTATTAACTAATTGTTACACCTACTAAAAACTTATATATATCCAATAATATAATATATAATAAATTAATAATTATAAAATGAAAAGAAAAATATGTTCACAAATATATAAGTTAAAAGAATTTATAAAATATATTAACATGAATATATACAGAAAATTACTAATCATAAAAGGAAAAAAATTAACATGATCATACCACTATCATATTAATTACTAAATTTTAGCAAATAAGCTTTATATAATAAGATAATAGAACTAATGATTATAAAGAAAAGGGTAAGTTTTAAAAATAATAGTTATTTTGTTATTATATAACAGTAAAGCTATGTTAATGTTTATTTTTAAAAATAGTTATAAAGAGGGTTAATTGGCTCGATATAGTTTTGAGAGTGATAATATATAAAGTAACATGTGCCAAAACAAATTTAAGTATAAATTAAAGATAAAGATAAATAAAAATAAAAAATTTCCCTTCAATTAATTTCCTTTTTAAAAAAATAGAATAAAAGTATATAACCAAGAGTTAAATGTGTCGAAAGAGACACCACGGTAGCACCAGAGAAATATAACCTAATCACTTTATGTTGTGACGTTGAAAGACAAATCTTACTGCCAGAAACCGTTGTGGAGACGATTCCTGTTGCATCATAAGAAAGCATGATAGTTAAGAATTTGAAGCGGATTCTTGATATTAAAATCGGGGGAGGTTTATCTCGTAAAGGGAGTCTGTAGGGTAAGACAGTTGAGGGAAATGAAGATGATCTCTCCCAAAGGGAGTACATTGATGACTGCTTCATGAAAGCTGTATTTGACATTGTATGCTTTGTAAAACCAGTACTCACACCGGAGAACATAGCAGAAGTTCTGGATGGATTAGATAAATAACTAAAACCCACTAAATACATAAAGGGCTAAACCCATAAGATGAAAGCTGTTGTATCAAATTTTGTTGGATTAAGGGGGGATGCCAAATTGATAATTGGCCTGGGGCTATTGGATTGAAGAAGAAGCAAAAGTCCACCTAGTGTGTTCACCCTAGAACATGGTCAGTTCAGAATGGGTGCAAGACTTCGGCGGGAGTTTTGCAGTGACTACTCATTGGATGGGTAGAAGGTGTAATTACGGCAGCACATCAACTCATCAACACAAAGCACAAGATCATGGGACACAGAGAAACCATTGTTGGAATTTTTCTGAGTAAAGCCTGTTGTGTTGAGACTGCGCTCTCCAACTAGGAAATAGTTGCAGTGAATCATTGTGCAATAGTAGGGAAAGATCTCTCTCAAGCAAAGGAAATTGGGTTATCCATCTTCTCCCAACCAGTGACCTGTAGCAGAGGTTTAAGCTCCAACATTGGGGAGGAAACAGATGCACAAAAGGCCACCGTCAGGGAAGAGAAAGTAGTGCCAAGCAGGATTTCAAAAGATAGGAGGATGAAAGCTATATTTGATAAACAATAGCGTGTAGGAAGAACATAACGAGCGATGAAATTAGCATGGGAGAGTGGAGGTGGATCTGGAGGCACAAT
>OVBB01002143.1:0-12058 GCA_900406415.1 Isatis lusitanica | reverse complement strand
TATAAGTATGAAATTATAAAATTTTCTATTTTTTACATTTTACTTCAACTTAGCTTTCAATTACATTGATGATATTATTCATTTTTTGCTCTTTGTCTTTTTTCACATTGTAAAACTACTTTTTTCCTATACTGCTAACCATCCATAGAAAAAAACTCACAAAATAATACAAACCACAACTTATGTTATTGTTTAGTTCTAATAATTTTTTTAATTATAATTATATAAAAATGTTTGAAAGTTCATAAATTTATGCATTTCATTATAAAAATAGGTTTCATATCCCGCGCGTCGACGCCTGGGTCCGATCCTAGTTTATCATTAAAACATATCCAATCCACATGTGATAACTCTACCACTATTAATCAAAAACCTACCACGGGTAAAATACTCTAAAGCTAAATAAATAAAAAATTACAATCAATAATAAACTATGAGATATAAGTCTAGTATTTAATAGAGTTTAGAAACTGAGTATTTCCATTCACCAAAATTTGACTGTTACAAGGCTGACTTACAACTTATATATGATTCAATCTAACACATAAGTCCTAGAGGCAAAACATAGATAAGAGACAAGTGTCACACAGAAGACCGTTCGTTACATTGTACTAATAGATCAAACTTATTGTGCAGGACCACTTCTTCACCAGCTGGCTTCAAAGTCCCTCTGATAGTACAACTCTGATCACGATTCAAAAGAGGTATGTGAGTTCCCTCTTTTTGTTGAAGATGAATCTGAACTGGGCTTTTGCTGGACTCACTTCTATGGTCCAACTCTGTGACTTGGGGCTTTACACTTATAGCCCCCCTCAAATTTGTGGTGGGAAAAAGACTAACTCCACTTTTGGCACACAAATCTTAAAACGTTCGTCGGGGAAGTGACTTCGTGAAGATATCAGCTAGATGGTGTTCGGAGGAGACATGATGGATCTCCACTAAGCCCAGAGCAACCTTTTCCCGTATATATAATGATAGTCAACAACAATATGCTTAGAACGCCCATGAAAACCAGAATTAGCAGCAAGATGAATCGCAGACAAATTGTCACAATGGAGAAGAGCCGGAGCTGGTTAAGGAATACGTAAGGCCCTGAGAAGATATTTTTCCAAGTCAACTCGGCTGCAGTAGAAGACAGAGCCCGATACTCCGCCTCTGTAGAGCTACCCGAGACAGTAGGCTGGCGCTTAGAACACCACGACACCAGAGTGTTACCAAGAAAAACAAAGAAGCATGTGGTGGACCGGCGAGTGTCTTGACACACTGCAATCACTATCATTACACGAATGGTAGATGTGCATACCACATAACTATATGTATCAATGAAGTCTACTCCTTCTTGTTGGTCAAAGCCTTTGGCCACCAATCTAGCTTTAAGCTTATCTAGAGAACCATCAGATTGAAGCTTAACAGTGAAGATCCAGCGACACCCGAGAACATGCATTCCAAGGCGACGAGGAACTAATGTCATGGTGCCATTCTGAGTTTGTGCTTTCATCTCCTCTCCTATAGCAGCAGTCCAGCCGGGATGCTTCAATGCAGAAGCAACATTATTTGTAACCATTGGCAAGTCAACACGAGTGAGCAATGCGTACCGAGGATTGGGTTTACAGATGCCCTGCTGCAGGCGAGTAGTCATAGGATGACTTCAGTGGACTTCAATAACCGGAGGCTTAGTGTTAGGACTTGCCAATGACTTTTCAACAAGATCATCATGCATAGCCAATTCCATCACCGTTGGATCAGAACTTCCTGAAACAGGACTTGCAATAGAAACATGACTTTTACTGCTCCCAGCCATGAGATTATCAGACATATCAGATGAAGCTACAGTGGAAGTCTTCATTACAGGAACTATAGGGAGATAAGTAGGAACGAAGGCGCAGATTGCCAGGCTTGCATTAATGGTGTCGAGCTTGGATCAATAAAGTTACGGTATCTCTTCTCAAATGGGAAGACTTCCTCATCAAATTTCACATGGCGTGATATGTGTATCCGTCCTGTAAGTGGATAAAGGCATCAATAGCCCTTATACTGAGCATGATAGCCAAGACAAACACATTGCAGGGAACGAGGATCAAACTTGTTGCTTGTATAAGGGTGAAGACATGGATAACACACAGCACCAAAAACCCTTAAAAAGGAGTATTATGGTTTCTTCTGATGAAGGAGCTCAAAAGGACTCATAAGCTGTAACGACACAGATGGGAGATGATTACTAACAAAGTTCGCTGTGAATATTGCTTCCACCCAATATTTAAACGGGATTTTACTTTGAAAGAGCTTGACAAGGCAAATTCAGTCAGATGCTAGTGTTTCCTCTCTGCTATACGATTTAGTTGAGGCGTAGAAGGACAAGACATTTGATGTCGAATCCCATGTAGAGTGAAATGGTTACGGAGGAGATTCTGGTGATTTCCCCACCACCATCACTCTGAAACGACTTAATCTTTAAGTTGTATTGATTCTCAACTTGTTTTTGAAATGCCACAAAGACGATATAAAACAGACTTAGCTTTAAGAGGAAACAACCATGAATACTGAGAAAAATCATCCGCGATAATGGCATAATATTTGAAAACTTGATTCGATACAATAGGTGATGGTTCCCAAAGATCACAATGTATTCGATCAAGGGGAGCCAAAAACATAGATAATGAAGCAAAAAATGGTAACTTAGAACTCTTCCCCATCTGGCAAGGTTCATAGACAGAGGTGGCTGTTCTTATTGATAGAAATCGCCTTGCTAGTCTTTAAATGTTGAAGAATCTGTGAGTTGGTGTGCCCAAGACGCCTGTGCCAGATCATATCACTTGCAGAGACCTGTCTGTTGGAATAAAAAGCAACGAACTCAAGGTTCTTCAACACATACAAATCTTCATGTTGCGGGCCTTTAGTCACCACTTTCTGAGTTTCCAGATTAATTACATAGACATAGTTAGTGTAAAAAAACACCCCACAGGGGTAGTCATCACACAGCTTAGAGATAGACAATAAAGATTTCTATATGGCAGGACATACAAGACATCAAGCAAAGGGATACTACCTTGGGAAGTAGTGATGACCATGGAACCAACATGAGTTATGGGAAGTTGATTCCCATTGCCTACCATAATAGACTCAGGCTCATGATATGGATTTAGATTCGTTAGAGAGGAGGCAGCAACTGTGATGTGAGCCGTGGCAGCAGATTCAGGGTACCATTCATTTCCAGATGGCTCAGACACACGAAGAGCAGCAAGATCATCACTCTATTCAAGCACTTGAGAGAAGAGTGTCCCACACAACCACAAATCTGACACACAGGATGAGGATTGTCGGGGTTCTGAGAGGAGTTCCAGCCAGACGTGTTCACCTACTGTGAAAAACCACGGCCCCGTGTAGAGTAGGTTTCCACGACCACATTACCAGACCGACCATAACTATTGTTGTTGCCACAACCTCGGTTTCTAGAACTATTGGGGGTGTAACTCGTCTTCTGAGTTTGAAAGGCAGTGAACAGAGTGACGTCTGCGGGTGTATCATAGGACTGAAGGCATGTATGAAACCTTTTGATTTCAAACAGCACATCGTTGAATGTAGACGTAGGTAACCGAGACATAAAGTTCTACACTACGGTTGAGATATGATCGTAGTCCCGAGTCAAGCCATTTAGAAACGTAAAGATCTTCATTGACTCATCTACCGGTTTCCCAATAGAGCTCAGCTGGTCACACAGTTCACGAAACTCACGACAATACACAGAGAAGTCTTTAGCACGAATACTGAGAAGTTGAAGACGACACGAAAATCAAACTCACTGGCAACAGAGCTTTTGTTAAAGTTCTCAACCAACTACGTCATCTAGATCTCTTGAGATGTGGATAGAGTATGAGCATACCCGTGTACTCCCTCAGTAAGATTACCAAAGATCCAAGATTTGACGAGTTGATCTGTGCATTTCCACGCCTCGAATGTAGGATTAGGAGACTCCACCAAAAACTCATCAACAACAGCCACAAGAGTCTCAGGCGGAGGAGAGGTCTGGCCAGTGACAAAACCAAGAAGTTTCTGACTACTTAGAAGAGCTTCGATTTGCGTTTTCCAGAGGAGATAGTTACTCTCATTTGAGTTTAAGAGGAACAGAACTTGAGACATGAACTTTAGAAGGAAACATGCAAAGATCAAGAGCTTCATCCATTACACCACATGTTAGGGTTTTAGTGCTCTGATACCATAATAGAGTTTAGAAACTGAGTATTTTCATTCACCAAAAACTTCACTGCTACAAGGTTTGACTTACAACTTATATATGATTCAATCTAACACAGAAGTCCTAGAGGCAAAGCATAGATAAGGGACAAGTGTCACACAGAAGACTGTTCGTTACATTGTACTAACAGATCGAACTTATTGTGCAGAACCACTTCTTCACCAGATGGCTTCAACATCTCTCTGACAGTGCAACTTTTATCACAATTCAAAAGAGGTATGGGAGTTCCCTCCTTTTGTTGAAGATGACTCTGAATTGGGTTTTTGCTGGACTCACTTCTATGGCCCAGCTTTGTGGCTTGGGGCTTTACACTTGCAGTATTTAGCCAATAAAATTTATCACTCAAAAAATATCTACCACTGTTTATTAGTAAACTTACCACTCTGAACATCTCTACCAAACCGAGAAAGTAATTATACTGTTTCTTCAAAAAAACTACCAACTGAAAATTTACTAAATCTTTAACTACCAACATAATATTGATACCAAAACATAATCCATTGTTTATTTCAACATCAATTCTGATTCGCTTTTTAAGAAGATGAAAAATCTGAAGCCAATTTTACATGGTTTAGGAAGGGAAAACTCGAGTGATATTAATTCCAAATCATCGAAATTGAAAGATAACCGAAACTCGGAGATCAAGATCAAAAAGATGACGCTGAAGATTTATTATCTTCCTTCCTTAACCTATTGTTAGTTACAAATCATATATATATGTAAACCATTAATGAATAATCTAAAAGAAACTTAACATACGTTTATGTTAAATTGTCGTGTAGTACCTAACAGGCTAACACTATTAAATATCATTATCATTATTAATGTGGTTCTCATCAGCAAGTACGAAAAAACGATGATTATACAATAAAAACTTCCTTCTTCCTTTTTTCTGCCAACAAAGTATTAAAAGAAAAACCTAAAACTGTTCAGTACATAAAACCAGTGGAAAAAAATTAAGATAAATCATTTCAAGAACAAAATGTCTAAGCACTGCGCATGAGAAACAAAAATAAAATAAAACATATAAATAACTCTTAGAGCACTTTCATCGGTGAGAGTCTGTAACAGCTTCTAAAAAAAAAATTTTTAATTATTTAATTATATTATTTTTTCTTTAAATAATTAGACCACTTGTTATGTGACATTCTGTAAACACCCGTATCTCCGGATATCTCATACGAGAAATTTTCTCATTACTCTCTTATGTTTTTTTACTTTTTTTTTTATTGCCATATATTATATTGAGAACTCACCGATGGAGTTGCTAGTTCTTACGTTACATGCTCTCTATTAATTAAACAGATTCGCAGTTGTTATTGTGATTCAGTGTTGGTTCCATTTGTAGGTAACAGCCTAAAAAATTTCACGAGAACATCCACTGAGTTTTGGGCAGCGAGGCTGTCGAATAAAACGGCCTCGTTGGAGACGTTGAAGTGGCCGCCGGCGAGATCAGATAGGAAACGGATGACGACGAAAGGGGTGCTTTGTTGGTGGCAGATTAAGACAACATCGGGTTATAGGGTTGTTGACGTTTTTTCGTTTCTCTCTCTAAAAAAGAACGATAGAGTGAGCTCATTTTTGTTTATCTGTCGGCGTCTCTCACGACGTCGGACTCCCTTTTCCAACCCTTTTCCTGGCCCTCCCCTCCTCATGGGGAAGAACCCACCCCAAAAAAAAACCCTCACTAAAGAAACCCTCACCTAAGAAATACCCGTCAAAGCTGAGCAGTGGCTCCGACTTGACCCCCGCAAAGGATTTTCTGCCATTGTCAGCTGAGCCTCCGATGGTAGCTTTAGTTTTTGCTATGGGATCTCTTGGAGACGGATGCGACTCTTCCGGCAGAATCAGTTTCTCCGAAGGTCTTGGCAAGTGCAACTCCTGTTACTTGCTCAGATTGAACTATCACCCCTGTGAAAGTTGCCTCAACCGGTCCAGGGTTGATTGAAAAAAAGAGAGGTGTTGGGCTGCCAAGCATAACCCATGGTACTCCGGCTACCAACCAGTTTCCAAAGGAGAAGCAAAAACTAGATGACTCCTGGTGCAATATTGCTAAAGGATCTGCAAAGAAGCCGCATAAAAAAGGTATTGCTTTTACTCTGCCTTCGAGAGAAGCTTGCGTTAAGATTCTAAATTCGGTGATTGAAAAGAATTGGAAGGCTTGGGATTGCTTTTTTTTAGGAAAATTCTAACTTTCCCGGGGAACGATCCATAGCATAGTTAACGGTATTTGGAGCAGGCAATTATGGGACATAACTGATTCAAAGATGGAATGTTTCTCTTTTCTGTTCAGGATTCCAAATGTGGTCACAAGAAACAGAGATATCAACCAGCAGCTTTGGCAGATTGAAGGCCAAAAAATGTCTGTGGCCAAATGGAAGCCAAGGTTGTACCGTCGAAACCGTAACTATCTGCTACACTTATTTGGCTTGAGCTTCGAAATGTTCCTCTACAATTTTTCAACCAGGACGGTCTGGAGCGAATAGTAAGTCTTGTAGGTGATCCAAAGTTTCTTCATGCCACAACGGCAAATAAGACAAATTTGGAGGTGGAAAAAGTCTACACATTCATTGATCCTCGTAAGCCACTACCGAAGGCAGTAAATGTCTAGTTTGGATCCGGTGAAATAGCCAAGGTTTCTGTTTCAAGCCCGTGGATGCCGGATCACAGTCCGTAGCTTTTGTAAAGAGATTGGTCACAGTCTGAAGAGATGCAAAGCTGCCTCGATCATTTGCAAAACGTATAACTCTACTTCTCAAGCAAAGGGGTCCTGTCCGCGCATAAAGATTGGCTCAACAGTCAATCTTCAATGTAGAAGAAATCGTGTGTAAACAGCTGAAAAGGAATGGAGAGTGAAAACCTCTTCCCCCATTGTATCTTACACACTACAGGCAGGGGATCTTGCGGTCTTGCCAGCTTCGAGCGGATTAACTACGGGAGAAAAAGACAACGCTCATTTTACCAATGTCGACAAAAAATCAAAGGGTATTGTTCCTGATCCCTGCTCGGAAAAAAACTTCTGAGGTGGAAGAAGACTCATCTGACATATCATCTGGCAGCTCCGACTCGGAAAGCTACAGAAAACAGGATTTTACAAAAGTGTTGTCGACACAATTTTTTTTGCAGGAATTTTCACGGCTTTAATGTATATAGTCACTACAGAGGCTTAAAAGAATGGGTAAAGGTTCATAAACCTCCTTTGGCGTTATTATTGAGACGCATGTTAAACATTCGAAGCATCTAAAGTTCAATAATGGACTGCTTCCTGGCTGGTTCTAGAAGAAAATTATGGTTTTTTTTGCTTTGGGAAAAATCTGGGTTGTTTGGTACCACAGCATTAAGATAATCATCATTGCTAAATAACTACAAATGGTAACTTGTGAAGTCTTTCTGTCGAACTCTGATATTTGGATGATTGTGTCACTTGTATATGCATCAAATGAGAAAGAACTGCGAAACAACTTTGGTCAGAGATTGTGTTGTTCTCCACAAACCTGTTAGTGGCTCAAAAGCCTTAGTTTGTTATGGGGGATTTCAACTAGACTCTGCATCCGAAGAAGCATTTGAATCCATCTACTCTCAAGTCTCAAAGTGGATATAAGGACTATGGATTTTCGGCAGTGTTTGTTAAAAGCAGAGCTGTGTAATTTATCATTTTGTGGAAATAATTTTACTTGGTGAAAGAAATGTATATCCACACCAGTTGCAAAGAAGCTAGACCGTATATTAGTTAACGAGTAGTGGTCCTCAATTTTCGCATCAGCTTATGCAATTTTTGGGGAACCAGACTTCTCAGACCATGCATCCTGGGAAGTGAAACTTCAGGTATCAAGCCAGTCTTCCCTGAGGCCTTTCAAGTTTTATAATTTTCTCCTTCAACACAATGAATTCAAGGATTAATCAGAAAAGAGTGGTACTCATGCAACATCACTGGTTCAGCGATGCTCAGAGTTTCAAAGAAGTTAAAATCTCTTAAAGTTGTTATCCGCTCGTTCAACAAGTAAGACCTTCAGACCTCGAAATAGAGTTGTGGAAGCGCATGAGGTTATGATTCAGTGCCAAGATGAGATGATTTCCCTCTACACTCCTGGCAGAGAAAGAAGCGGAAGCGCAGAGAAAATGGTCGATCCTAGCAGAGGCAGAGCAATCACTCTTCTGTCAGAGATCACATGTAGATTGGTTTAAGGATGGTGACAGGAACACAGCTTTCTATCACTGTTTCACCTCCTTGAGAAGGTCTTTCAATCAAATTCATTACCTGTTAGATCAAAATTACACTCGAATAGAGTCATCTGTAGGCATTTAAGAGCATTGCGTCCAGTATTTTTAAAATCTGCTTGGTGGAGAGATCTCAACAGTTGTTTATTCAGAGTGATATGGAGCTTCTTCTTCTGTACAGATGCTCGGAGTCGCTGAAAAAATACATATCTCAGTCGTTCAGCTCTGAAGAGATCAAAGAAGCCTCCTTCTCTTTGCCTAGAAACAAAATTAGTGGCCATAATGGTTTCTCTGCTGAATTCCTCACAGGTTGTTGGAACATTGTTGGTCCGGAGGTTTGTGATGTTGTGATGGATTTTTTAAAATATGGATTTCTGTTGAAACAGTGGAATGCTACTTCCCTCGTCCTTCTTTTGAAAATCCCAAATGCCTGCAGAACTTCTGAGTTCAGACCAATCGCTTGTCTCAACACACTCTATAAAGTTGTTTCCAAGCTGCTTGCAGGGAAACTGAAAACTGTTCTTGCTGATGTAGTTGGGAGGTCGCAATCAGCATTTATTTCAGGGAGGCAGTTGTCGAAGAACGTCCTCCTCGCTAAAGAAGTTGTGCAAGGATATAATAGAGCCAGCATTGAGCTGCATGCAATGTTAAAGGTGCATTTAAGGAAAGCGTTTGACTCGGTTTGCTAGGATTTTGTCGTAGCTGCGCTGAAGGTTATTGATATGCCGGAAATGTTTGTCAACTAGATATACCAATGCATCTCTTCGCCATCTTTCTTTGTGGTGATCAATGGCTTTTCATGCAAGTTCTTTAAGAGTTCAAATGGGTTGAGGTAGGGGGATCCTCTCTCCCAATACCTCTTTGTTCTAGCCATGAAGATTTTTTCCAGTCGTCTAATCTCACGCTTCAACAATGAATACATTATATACCATTTAAAGACCTCTGAATGGAGAATCTCTCACCTAATGTTTGTGGATGATATGATGATTTTCTTTGATGGAGTATCTCTTCTCTCCACGGCATCAATGAAACTCTGGATGAGTTTTCAAGCTGGTCTGGTTTATGCATGAACAAGGACAAAACACAGTTGTACTAGGTTGGAGTGACCCAATGTGAATCCAGTGCAATCGCTAGCTACAGACTCATACTCAGTTCACTACCTATCAGATATTTAGGTCTTCCTCTCATGCATAGAAAGCTGAAAATCTCAAAATATGAACCTTTCCTCAACTCTCTTGCTAAGACCTTCAGAGGCTGGGCCATGAAAACGCTGTCTTATGCGGGTAGAGTCCAACTGATTTACTCTGTCATACCAGGCATTGTAAGCTTTTGAATTTCTACCTTCATGCTTCCGCAAGGCTGTATTGTGAAAATTGAAAGGATGCCGTCTAGATTTTTCTGGTCAGGCAACAATGAAAGTGGAAAAATAGCAAAGATTGTGTGGAAGAATGTTTGCGTACCGAAATCTGAGGGAAGTTTAGGCGTGAGGAGATTTGCTGTTTGGAATAAAACTCTCTTCTTGCGCTTCATTTGGACCATGTTCTCTGACAAGGAAACTGTTTGGTTGGATTGGCACAAGTATCAAAGTCTCCATGGTCAAAGCTTTTGGGCCGTGGAGGACACAGCTAGGGACTCTTGGACTTAGACAACTCTTCTTCATCTTAGGCCCTGGCAATTTTATTTTTCAAAGGCAACCTTGGAAATGGATTCACGCTCAGCTTCTGGCACGATTCCTGGTCACTTCTTGTGCCTCTCTTGCCTTTGCTATGGGATTCAGGACCTCGTCAGCTAATAGTACTTTTATCTGCTCCGGTTGTGGCGGCTTGTGATGGCTTCAATTGGAAGCTTCTGTCTCCTAAGTCAGAGGAATCTGTCGCTCTCCATGGTCATTTAACTACTATAGATCCTAACTATGCACTCCGCTCCTCATGACTCATACGCTTGGGTTGTGGATTGTATTGACTGTCATGGTTTCTCTTCGGCGAAGGCGTGGGAAGCATGTAGGCCGAAAGAGGAGAAAAAAGATTCGGCAAAGATCATATGGTTCAAATGTGCTGTTCCTAGAAACGCTTTCCACATGTGGGTTGCTCATCTTAACAGACTTCCGACAAGATTGAGATTGTATTAATGGGGCCTTAACATCTCTCCAGCCTGTTGCTTATGATCGGAGTGAGAGGAAACAAGAGACCACCTTCTCCTGCTTTGTGGTTATCTGGAACCTAGTCCTTGCTAGGCTTTCTCCTTCTCTGACTCTATTCTTCTAGTGGTCTGAGATTATGTTCTGGCTGCGTTTTTCATCCCCTCAAGCGCCTGCAACTCCTTGCTTACTGTTCATCCAAGCAACGGTCAATCATATATGGTAACAAAAAATTCAAGTTTTCCACAATCAGACTCACCTCCCGCCGCAGGAAATCCTCAAAATGATTGACAGAGAGGTGAAGAACACAATTACGGCTAGAAGACACAAGCTCAAGTTTGCAGATCTGATGGTTCTATGGTTACGATAACCCAGATTCCCAATTATGTCAATATTGCTTTTTTGTTTTTTAAATTTTTTTTTTTTGCCAAAGAGGCATTAAATTAGGCTAACAATTTGTAAGTCTACATTTCTTCATTTCTAATGATATTTACAATTTAGCAACAACAAAAAAAAATCCTATTATAATTTTTTGATAAATTACCATAAGAAAAAATAGTTTAAGAAAAAACTAATATGTAATCATAAATCTGCTATTTATAATTTATAACATGTACAAGAATGAGTTAACTTGGTGAAATGATTCGATGAATCTCTAGTAAGAAACATTGCAACGAGGGACATGGAACATAGATCTAAGAAGCGAGAAAAAGATTAAGTTCATAGTTGTTTGGAGATACGTACAATCCCCAAATAAGGACCTCTCTTATTCATCCTATCTATTTTTCTCAAATATGTTCGAGATATTTCAGCATTTCCTTCTTCAATAATATTTCCAATGGAAAAGATATCTACAAGAATCTTATAGGACAACAAAGGGCCATTGGATCTAAGAACCATGCGGAGCAGAAGTAGCAGTGATCAAAGGCAGATTTACATGGGAATTACGGGGTCAGCTGACCTCTGTTAAATTATTAAAAAAATCATTTAAGCCTAGTAATACTTTTTTTTTTAAAAAAAGGTAAACTTAGTAATACTTGTTATACTTGGAAGAGTTGGTTAAATTTCCAGCTTATGACCCCACTAATTCATGTTTGATGTGTTCCCATGACCTCAGTTCTCATTTGTTTTTACTAATAATCTTTTGCAAAAAGCAAATATGGATAGTGCATTTTTAAAATAGGTTTATTTTCTTCATAACAATTTAACTTTCTAAATTCTCTCTTATTTTTTCCTTTTTTAATTTCTTCGAAATTATTATTTATCTGCCATACTTAAAAGTTTTAGTTTTTATTAATTTGTTATATTTTAACTTAAATATTAAAACTTAAACATATTTGACAAGGTTTTACTAAAATTAATGTTTTAAGCTTATGAAATATATTGTAGCAATATATATAAAATGTAGTAGCAATATATATAATATTTTCTCAGCTATATATATATATATA
>OVBB01002141.1:0-12134 GCA_900406415.1 Isatis lusitanica | reverse complement strand
ACAAATTAAACACATAAATCGATTTTAGGTTTTGATCTTTAGCTTAGGTTTTGATCTTTAGCTTAGGTTCAAGTTCAAATGTTGGTTTAAACATGAACAAACAAGTTTAATAGAGAGATTNTTTAAACATGAACAAACAAGTTTAATAGAGAGATTGATTTTTAGGGTTTCTTATTCTTAGGTCATATTCGATTTTCTCTTTGTTCTTAGCTTTAGGGATTACCTCAACACCTTTGGATTAAACTTGTATGAACCGGGACCTAAAGACCTCGGAAACAGCTACAAAACCTCAAGCAAACAACCGGATCTTCTTTGTTGAAGACGGTGGTGGCCGGCGGCGATCAACGGACGGCGGTGGCAGATTTTAGGTTTCGTCGGCGGCTAGGGTTTCTCCAGAGCAAGCTCGTGCTGATAACATGTTGTAAATAAAATGTTTCTGTATGTATTATTATGAAGACCAAAGGTCTCTTTATATAGTGTTTACACAAGGACCAAATATGGAAATATACCATTAACATATTTCATGTCTAATTAGAAAAGATCTAATTATCCTAAGGACCGGTTATGTTAATAGCCTCTACGTAGGCCACGGTCTATATTATGTCCATAAACCAAACGATTCTTAACATAAATATCTGGATAGGATGCTGTTTATTTACGGATAGAATGCTGGAGCGTTTTGGGTAAGAAGAAACTATGGATGATCTGGTTATAAACCTCCTATATTTCTTAACATAAATATCTGAAATTGCCTAAATGTTGGTTCAGACAGGGAAGAATTTTATAATAAAATACGAAGACTGTCTCAAGAACGGAGATTCCGACTGCATCATTCTCCAGCACGTTGAACATGACACACTTGATTTATTGAAGAGGAAAATAGATGTGTATCTACTACAGTTCTATAGCTACTGCATGTTCAAAGCTCTGCTGAGTCTTCATAAGCAGGTAATGCAGATTTAGGATTGAAATTTTAGAGCATTCATATTTCAATCACTTAACTAACCAATTTCATTTGTTTTTCTGCAAATGTGAAGGATGTTGTTCACAGGGATGTTAAGCCATGCAATTATTTAGTGGGCTCATATTTCTAAGCCCCAATCAATTCTCAGCTAATAATTAAAACAGTGGTAAGCTAAACTATTTATTTTTATTTGAAATAAAACAAAACAAAATTAACGATGTTCTTATAACAAAAAAATATTAAAAAAGAACATTATATAAACAAACTATTACATATTCTTATATACATCAGAAACAAACTTATATTTAAACTCAGAAAAACAAAATAAGCAAATACTAAAAAAAAAGACTAGAACACAAAAAGAATAAATATATATATATATATATATACAAAATATCTGCGCGCAGCGCGGGTTCTCTCTAGTTAATATAATTGTTGTAAATACAAAAATAAGAGATTAATAGGTGTGTTTGTTCCAATGAGTAAGGGGTCCTATTTAGATGAATATAATAAGAGAGGTGACAAGGGCTTATAATGGACATCACATATATTTTTCATAACACTACCCATTGATGTTCTTTAAACAAAATGAAGCGCATAGGATGATGTCTCATTAAAAAACCTTAAGCGTGCATTAACCCCCCTCATGAATACATCACTTGAGATCTTTGAGATGAAGTAATCCAATATGATAAAAGAGCTTCGTGAAAGTAGCGCATTGGTAAATATGTTATCAAAATCTTCACTTCAATGAATTTGTAGAACACTTATAGCGCCATTTTCTGCAGTTTGTTGAACTTCTAATGATTCATCTGGATCATTCTCATTAATATGTGAAAAGAATTAAGAGGGGTAATAGACATTTGTTTGGGATGGGCTTCACACCTAACTAAATGCCCATCAACAATCCACTTCGGTCCGTCAATATTAGTTGTCTATAATGTTCTACATGATTTAAATAATATTTATTAGCTTCGGATAAATGTTAGTCTAAATGATAATTTCTTTTCACCTAGAAGAATAATTATTCATTTTTATAGATAAGAAAGATATATGCGCCGGCCCGAAGAATAAGGAAAGAATCTCACCTAAGCGAAGGAAAAAGAAAGATGATCTCGAGAATTCCATATTTCTTCCTAATCTCCAAAGACTTAGGTCGGCAAGGACTCANGGGGGGGGGTTTCACCCTAGTTTCCCTTATTGCTAATTTTTGAGCTTGATTATTTGTTTGTACTCTTTCACCTCATTAAATAAAACTACTAGAGCTGTTAACTCCGCACACGCGCGGGGTGGAGTTTCATTGGTTATATATTTATTTTCTTCGTATTATATTTATGTTCAATAAAATTAAAGCAAATTCATAATATTTATATATTTATTTGTCCGTTGTATTGTATTTTAAGAATTGAGATATAATTTATATATATGCATATAAATATTCTTCAACCTCTCCAATTAAACATAATAGTTGTGAAAAAGAAAACAAAATGTTTAACGAATAAATGAAAACACTGTGTTTATGGTTTTTTAGAAGCGATGAGATTGCAAATGCTTGATTCCTTATTTTGGTCTTCTGCTGGGTGATTGTCTTTTGTTCCATTGAGGTTCCTGTGTAAAATGTGTAATTTATTAGTAAACCCCATATATGTGTTATGTTCCTTACGTTTAAATTTTTTATTTATTGTAATTTAATAATTATTTACATTCTTTTGTCTTTGTATACCCATTGGTCACGCTTCATTCATCCGCGTTGATAGTTTCTTCTCTTCTTCGTTATAAAAAAAAATTAAAAAAAAAAACAGAATGTGAAATCGGTTTACTAATAAACTTCATTAATTTTTTTTTTAAATATACATTTCATTGTAATAACAAGAGAAGGAAAACAATGGAAAAACAGAATTGTGAAATGGGTTTCGTAAAGTATTGGTTTGAGATATAAAGATCATTATAACATAAAGGCAGTATCGGTCCTGCGCTAAAGTCCATAAAGCAAAGCTGTAGGCGCCAAATATAGTAACTATAGTGGTAACAATTTCAGTTAAAACATTTAGTACAGTGGTTAGAACTCTTCCCTAATGTCTAGGAGGTGAGAGGTTTGAAGTCTCTTTCTCCAAAATAAATAGCATCTTTTTAATTATGTTTCAGGTTTCACAGGTATCCGGAGACAGGTGACACAACCAGAGGAAAGAAAGTGGACTAATTATATATAAGATCTCTTTGATTACTTACTGTTTTTCCTCAATTAAACCCACAAAATAGACCTAGTCGAAGTCGTAGTTAAAAAATTGGTCGACACCTTGGTCGTTATTCAAGCAAAGATGACGGCTCTCACCAAGAAAGTCGGCAATCTCGAAGCTCGAATCACTTAAAGTGTCGAGTAAGACAATCTCCAGCCTCTGGAAGAGACTCCAACGGTTACCCCTGTCGCTCCCAATGGACATCAAACCCTCATAAGGAACATCTTCAGAACTACTCCAGCGAAGGACCCCCTTGGTTCCAACAGAGGAACGAATCTCGTCGCTCCGACGATTGAAACTCAAGAATCAACTGACAAGAGTACTGAGTTCGAAGAAGTTTTAAAAAGACTTGAAGAAATGAACTCCCAAATCCACCGCACAACAACCTCGGCCCCCGAGCTCGACCGTGTCCTGGAACAGACGAGGCAAACACCTTTTACCTCAGCAATTACAAGCATCACACTACGTGACTATATGAAAATAAAAGTGCCCTCTACCTTCAACGGCGATACCGATCCACAATGATATCTCTTGGCATTCCAGATTACCATGGATCAAGCTCGTCTCAATGACGAAGACCGTGATGCTGCCATCTGCCACGTTTCATCGAAACCCTCGCCGGAGCTGCATTAAACTGGGCTTCTCGGCTTGCTCCAAAGTCAGCTGCCTTCCCGAATCACTACTCCTTGTTTATCAATCCGGGAGCCAACGGTACGGATCTCTGGACCTGCATCCAAGACGATACTGAATCCTTCTGCTCTTACATCGAGCTGTTCCGAAAAATCATCTCCAAGCTCGACGTCCCATATACCATCTCTCATCATAGCATCTTGCGAACTCATCCATCAAACTTGTATAATCAAGCTCATTAATCATAGCATTTTCAGTTGACAAGGTCGATAATTCATTGAGTCTTTCTTGTGACATAGTAGTTGATCGTAGATACGATTTTATGAGTTTCAAGTTGGAGAATCTTCTTTCTGCAGTAGCAAATGTAATTGGAATCATCATTACTATACAATATGCAGTCCATGTATTTGGATAACATATTTCCATCTGGCGCAGTCGGAAAGCCATAAGGTCAGCAAACATTAAACTTTAGAATAAATTAAAGTTCTCAAGTGAAGAACTTGAAGAGAAAACTTTGGATTCCACCAGAAAAGAATAAAAGCTCTGAAACTTTTATTAATAAGAATAAGATTGTGTCTAAACCAGAATACGTTAGGCCTCTTTTACAAATATAACCTGAAACATAAAATATGAAATTTTACTAAAAACATCATAAAAAAAAAGGAAAACACCAAATAAAATGAAAACTTCTAGAAATCAATAGATTAGGTTCTCTAAGTGTAAGATTCTCCTATATCAGTCTCCTCCACTTCCAAAGAACTCGACCCAGAGTTCTATTCTGGATAAAGAACACCATCAGCATGGTACTCATAAATGTCAGCCACATTGAACGTATTAGAAATGTTCACGTCTTCTGGAAGCGCCACCACGTAAGCATTATCATTCAACTTCTGCAAAATCGTGAATGGACCATATTTGTGAGGCTGAAGCTTGCGATATGTGCCAATTGGGAATCTTTCTTTTCATAGAAACATCATCACTTCATCTTCTTTGAAAACCTTAATCTTCTACGCTTATCTGCTGCTTTGTTATTCTTTTGACCAGTTGATTCTAACTTAGCTCGGACAGCTTCTTTACTTTCTAAACTCTCCATTGCCATAGCCTCAGCTGAGACACTAACTCCAGGAACTTGGCAACTTAACCAAAAATGCTTCGGAATAGAAGGATAGACCAAAGAAAAAGGTGATTTCCCTGTAGCTGAATGTACGACACTGTTGTAAGTAAACTCTACTTGTGGTAAAACTAGATCCCATTGTTTCGGTTTATCTCCACAAACACTCCGAATCATATTCCCCAAAGTTCTGTTTGTTACCTCGGTTTGCCCATCAGTCTGTGAGTGAGCTGTAAAACTTTGTTTCAAGCTGGTTCCAAACATCATCCAAAGTGTAATCCAGAAATGACTGAGAAACTTGGTATCTCTGTCTAAAATTATTGTCTAGGGAACCCCATGAAAGCGTAGTACTTCCCGAAAAGGATGTTAGTAGCATCTGCAGTCTTCTTGCCGGCGATGAAATGCGACATCTTTGTGAATCTTTCAACGACCACAAACACAAAATCAACTCCTTGCTGTGTACGAAGCAAGCCTAGTACAAAATCCATGGACAAGTCTTGCCAGATATCCTCTGGGATCCGTAATGGCATATAAAGACCAGTGTTCTGAGATTATCCTTTAGGAACCTGACAGACATAACACCTTTTAACTATAGCACTGGCATATCTCCTTAAATGCGGCCAATAAAACCTTGCTACCAAGCTAGCAATGGTCTTGTCTCTTCCTAAATGACCAATCAGACCGCCACCATGCAAATCTCGAATCAAAATTTCTCGTAATGACGAGCAAGGAATGCACAGCTTGTCTCCTTTAAAAAGATAACTATCTCGTATGTGGAAATCTAACGAAGGATGCTTCCCATTACATTTGCCCTAGAATTCTTCAAATTAAGCATCACGTTCATTCAACTCCTTCAAAAAGTCGAAGCCCACAACCTCTTTTGCTAAGATAGCGAATAAGGAAGCTCTTCTACTCATGGCGTCTGCCACTTTGTCAAGTGTCTCGGACTGATGCTGAATAATGAAAGGAAACTTTTGGAGAAAACTTATCCAACGAGCATGCATCTTATTTATCACATTGTGGCTGTGAAGATACTTTAGAGCTTGGTGGTCCGTAAATAGACAAACTCTCTCCGAATCAAGTACTGATCCCTTTCTCGTAGAGCTCGAAAGACCACCTCAAACTCTTGATCATACATACTCCATTTTTGGTGAGCTTCACTTAACTTTTCACTAAAGAATGCTATCGATCGTTGATCTTGCGATAAGAAAGCAGATATTCCCACACCACTGGCCTCACATTCCACTTGAAACACTTTGTTAAAATCGGGTAATGCTAATAGTGGTGTACTACAAAGGTTATCTTTGATTAAAGCAAAACTTTCTTGTTGTTCGGATCCCTAATGAAACTTCCCTTTCTTCAAATACTAAGTGATAGGTGCAGTAATGGTACTAAAATCTCCAATTAATCTCCTAATCTTGCGATAAGAAAGCAGATATTCCCACACCACTGGCCTCACATTCCACTTGAAACACTTTGTTAAAATCGGGTAATGCTAATAGTGGTGTAGTACAAAGGTTATCTTTGATTAAAGCAAAACTATCTTGTTGTTCGGATCCCCAATGAAACTTCCCTTTCTTCAAATACTAAGTGATAGGTGCAGTAATGGTACTAAAATCTCCAATTAATCTCCCGTAGAAAGTAGCTAGACCATGAAAGCTGCATACCTCAGTGAATGACTTAAGAGCAGGCCAATTCCTTATGGCACTCACTTTGTCCTCGTCAACCTGAATCCCTTCTTCACCAACAACAAATCCGAGAAATGACAGCTTGTTGGTGCTGAACATACATTTTTTAAGATTGATGTACAATTGGTTTTCTTGCAAAACCTGCAAAACCTGCTTCAGATGTTCCAATGCTCGTCTCTGGTTTTTCTGTATATCAAAATATCATCAAAGTAAACCACCACAAAAGAACCAATGAAAGGGCGGAGAATCTTGTTCATCAATCTCATAAAAGTGCTATGAGCATTTGACAACCTGAAAGGCATCACCATCCATTCGTATAATCCATCTTTACTCTTAAAAGCAGTCTTCCATTCATCGTGAGACCTGATTCGAATTTAATGATAACCACTTCAAAGATCGATCTTCCAAAACACCTTAGAACCTGACAATTCATCAAACATATATTCCAACCGAGGGACAGGGAATTGATACTTAATAGTTATCTTGTTAATGGCTCTACTATCAACACACATCCGCCACTGGTCACCTTTCTTAGGAACTCGAAAGACTGGTAGGGCACATAGACTCATGCTCTCACGAATAAATCATTTTCTCAGAAAATTTTCAATTTGTTCCCGTAAAATCTCATTCTCCTTGGAGCGCATTCCGTAGTGGGGATCCTGGAATCAAGTCAATATGGTGCTGAATATCTCTCATGTCTTTGACATCAAAAAAGAAAGTTGTAATAACGGAACGGATGGAGGTAGATCATTAGGTAGTTCTTCCGCCATCAGCTATTTGAAATCATCCAGAATTTCTAACACTTCACGTGGGATTGACACTTCCTTTGTTACGACGCTCACCAGCCCTTTAACCACCAAAGGATAGAAACACTTTGCTTCTTTAACATCCCCATCAAGCTCTTTGTCGTCCTGTGTCATAACAAGAAGCTTGACGTTTTTTCCTTCGCAATGTTACAAAAATCCTTAACATGCACCATGCTAATTTTATTATTTCCCCATGTAAACATTATCACATTGTCTCGACCTCGATATGTGATATCGTTTTCATACTGCCAAGGTCGCCCAAGAAGAATGTGACAAATATCCATGTCAAGAACGTCACAAGTAATCTCTTCCTTGTAGTGTTTACTTATAGATATAAGAACCTTGCAAGTCATGCTAACTCGAACTTTTGATCCTCTCTTTACCCAACCAAGGCCATACCGTTTCTCATGACAAGTCGTGGGTAACTTCAGATACTCCACCAGCTTCTGAGAAACTAAATTCTCTGAGCTCCCATTATCCACAACCACATTACACACTTTGTTTTGAATAGATCAATGTGTTCTAAACAAACTCTTACGCTGGCCATCTTCTTTAGATGACAACAAGACTCGTTGCAACACAAGGTTTATCATCTCTTTAGATTCCTTTTCAGCTAATTCAGCGAAATCCCTTTCATCCTCTTCGCCTTCTTCTTCTATTATAGAGGTTGTTTTTTTACTTTAATAAACATTTGATTTATGACCATGTCCTTGGCAACGGAAACACTTGTCAATGGAAGGCTTAGCATAAGAATCGTTCTCTCTATGAGCTGGTGTTTTGTTATGTTGTGTAGTATCTGAGCTACTAGTTCCTTGTTTTACGGATTGGGGTCTCTATTGGCTACACTCTTTTATTTCTCACTCGTTGGTTCAAAGCTGGTCTTAGCCGTGTTTCTCCAGAATGTTGAGAACCCTCGTGATGACTTCTCCATTAACTCGGCTTTCAACGCTAGCCTGGAAGCTTCCTGCACGGTCCATACAGTTTGCAAACCCATATTTCCATGAAATGAACCCTTAAACCACTGATGTACCTAGCCACCTTCAGAATCTCTGTTTCCCCTTACTCATTGCGTTCAGAGAAACACAAGAATTCTGCTGTGTATTCAGTTACAGTTATGTTTCCTTGAACACAATCGAGGTACATCTTGTAGAGAATCTGTTCGTACTCTTCTGGTAAGAATCACTCAAGCATTAATTGTTTCATTCGGCGCCAAGTATTAACACGTCCTTTCCTTTGTCTTTGCCTTTGGACGACCAGCTTATCCCACCACACAGCAGCAGTCTTCTTCAATTTGATTGCTACCATCTTAACTTGTTTATTCTTCGGTTTTACCATGACATCAAAGAATCGATCAACATCGATTTGCAAATCAAGATACTCCCCCACTCCCATAGTTCCATAGAACAATGGAATACCAGCCTTTAATCGATAGTCATGATTATTTTGTTAGTTTCCTTCAACTATTTCTTCTTCTGATTCATCTTTTGAACTAGAATTATCAACAATAGCTTCACGATTATTCCTGCCTTGAAGAACCCTATTTCCGGCAACAACATCCCGATTATTTCTTCCCTGTTTGAATGCAAACTGGTTCCCTTCCCTTTTTGATTTGCCCAGCATTATTAATCTGGTTGGGTAATGCCACAACCTGATTAGTTAACATGGTCAGCAAATTTATCAGGTTTGCGATAGATACCATTAAACCCTTAAAATATGCTCTGGTCACCATTAGATCTCCCATCGCTAATCAAGCTTCAAAAGGAGAAGGATGAATCCTCGTTCTGATACCACTTGATGCAGTCGGAAAGCCTTAAGGTCAGCAAACACTAAACAATAGAGTGAATTCTAGTTCTCAAGAGAAGAACTTGAAGAGAAAACTCTGGATTTCACCAGAAAAATGTAAAAGCTCTGATACTTTTATTAATAAGAATAAGATTGTGTAGAAAAAAGAATACCTAAGGTCTTTTATATGGAGATAGCCTAAAACATAAAATAGGAAATTCTACTAAAAACACTATAGAAAAAGGGAAACACCAAATAAAAGGAAAACTTCTAGAAAACAATAGATTAGGTTCTTTAAGTCTAAGATTCTCCTACATCACCATCTCTTTCACAAAAATTCAATACCTCAATCAGCTTCTTTATATCTTTTGGTAAAACATTTCTTAGAACCTTTAACTCTTTAAAATAGATCATTGCCATCAAGATTAGAATGAGCATCATGCTTCAAATAAATTTCTAGGTTGGCACAAGAAATCATCAAGCTATCATCATCGGTTGATACGATTGACAACGTCGATAATCCATTGAGCCTTTCTTGTGACAGAGTCAATCGTACGTAGATACAATTTTATGAGTATCAACTTGGAGAATCTTCTTTTTGCAGTAGCAACTGTAATTGGAATTGTCATCATTATATGGTATGCAGTCCATGTATTTGGATAACACCTTTCCATTTTTTTCATATAATCCAATACTTCAATCAGCTTCTTTATTTTTTTGGTAGAACATTTCTTAGAAGCTTTGACCCCATAAAATAGATAATTTCATTGGCCATCAAGATCATAATGACTATCATGCTTAAAATAAGTTTCTTGGTTGGCACAAGAAATTATCACGCTATCATCTTCGCTTGATTTAAGTTTTTCAAGTCAAACAAATATCCAAAAGTCTTCTCGTAAATTTGAATTTTGATCAAACCTTATCTCGAGAGAAGCCAAACTGTAATCTACAATTTCGATGAAGTAATCAACCCTAAAACTTTCTTCTGCTGTTAATATTCCACTTTCTCCATCTTTTTCAGGTTCTTCATCATGAAACCGTTTTTTTTTATGCTAACGCGTTTTGTTTTCATAGAAAATCCAGATTTAGTCTTCATATTTATAGCAATCCGTTCAGCTTCTAATTTTTCTGCCTGAAAGCCCGTTTCTCTGTAACTTTTGTAAGAAGAAACACGTCATTTCAATTGAGCAATAGCAATATCAATATCCATATCATCTGACTGCAAAGTTTTGGTCACTTTTTCGATAGCAAATAAAAGTTCATACCAAATTACCATTTGAAGAAAAAACTCAAAATTTCCAATTTCATGGATATCACTCATTGCAAGAGACTCAGCATCGCTTCTTCTTCTTAGGTTATCACTGTTATCTGCCAAAAAATAAAATAAATAAAGCTTCTCGTATCTGTGGAGTTTGATATCATATTGCTTTGACACTTTTAACCCGACTTTCCCACCGAGTCTGTGATAACGGTTTGACTGTAATACCATTTACGATATCCATGAACACTTCAGAATTATTTGCTGATGAAGCAAACAAGCAATAAATACGCGAAAGAATTCCAAAAAAGGAAATTGTTATTGTGATGAGGAAGCTATATCTAAAAGTGCTAGATTCAGACTATGACAACCACATAGTGTGTAAACTTCCCTCGGATTGAGTTCAATCAACTTTTTTACACTCCTTTATTTTTCCTTTCATGTTTGAACCATTGCCATAACCTTATCCTCTAATGTTATCAATATTTAAATCAATATCTACCAATACATCATGACGGATGCTAAACAACCATTCTCCAATTTTATCTTTAACTACCAAGACTGTCAAGAAATATTATTCAATATTTAGTGATGTCTCATAAAATCCACACGTTGGATAACTAGAGACATCTGTTCTCTATGAGTGATATCAATGATCACTTGCAATGTTGAATCTTCTATATGATCGCTTTTTATCTCATTTCTAAGCATTTCTATCAACTCATTTTGGATTTTGTACCTAAGAAGATAATGGTAATGAGTTTCACCTTTCTCAATTCTTATAACGTCCACTATCATTACCATATCAAATTCAGCAATTATTTCAACATTCCCAAAAAATTATTATTACCATCTTGACCAATTTTGTCATTTCCTCCACGGAACGCTTTATTATTCTTTGAAAGCCATTTACAAACGTAATTATCCCCAATAATACATCTATCCAGTATTTTTTCTCTTTGTTTATTTTTTCTTGGACATACTTATTAATAGTAAGATTCTTTTGTAATGTCACCTCTAGCTCTATCTAACTAATCATGCACGATGTTTGAAGACACGCCCGCCTAGCCAAGTAGTCGACCGAGGAGCCGGTGTTTGGAGAATCACACTATTACGAGAAGGTGGAAATCAGTGGCTCCAGGCGGCAACCCAAGAAAATCTCGCGTCGATCGTTGAATCCCGAGAACGCAGAGAGTTTTGCCAAAAATTTGACTTGGAAAAAAAAAACATCTGATCTACTAGCCCAATCCTTATAAAGTCTTAAACCAATCTGAGCCCATTTTTCTCTAAAGTGTATTACTCACTTCATATATCGACGAGATTAATTTGGGGATTTCCTTCTTGACACACACCCTAAATTCCATTACACTACCTCCAAATCAAGAGTAAATCAGGAGTTCGAGACCAAATCATATTGAATCGAGTTCATCCACCATATGGAAGAAATTGAAAAGAGGTATGACCATCAAAGAAAGGTCGTTTTGCCTAAGGCAAANTGAACTTGCGATTCATGGATTTTAAGTCTGTGGATGAGTACAACTCAGCCTTGTTCCAGATAGTTTCAAAGTTGAAACTATGTGGTGAGTCCGTATCGGAGAAGAATATGCTGGAAAAGACCTTTTCCACCTTCCATTCGAGTAATGTATTGTTACAAGAAC
>OVBB01002140.1:0-12134 GCA_900406415.1 Isatis lusitanica | reverse complement strand
AAAATCAGTCGCAGGTTGCAGTCGCAGGTCGCTGCGACTTGCAAACGAACATGCCCAACATTCGTTGTCGCCTCATCTTCTTGCAATGTAAAAAGCATCCGAATTCGAACCGAGAGAGCCACTCGAATGTACCCGAATCTGGGTTTGGATCCGAATTTTGGGCTACTTTGGGGGGCTTTTAGCCTTTTCGTATGGGCTCTTTGAGAGCTATAATTAGTTGTCCCAAGGGAGGGTTCCTCTGAAAATCAAATTGTGTTGAATCATCAAAAAGAATGCCAGATTAAGTAATAATCTTTACCGTTATGTACTCATGTTTCATCATAAAGAACTCAATTTGGAAAATAACCCAAAAAAAAGAAACTCCAATCATGGGACCTTGTGTACGCGCACGCCAAGTTTTGCCATTCAGTCGATTATAAAAAGCTGAAATAAAAGATTTTTCTTTTCCAAGAAATAACATATTAGATTCGAAAAGAAAAAAGGGATGGAAAGAAAATGAGATGTCAGTCATGCAAAGAATAGGTGTGATGTGGAGGGGGAAATACAAGAACTCTCCCGCTTTAACCGGGGGAACCAAAAGAAGCTTTTCTTTTATTATATAAAATGAAAAGTGGAATTGTTTCTTCTGAAAAATTATGAAATGATAGAGCATGAATATAAATAATCCCATAATAGTATGACAATGACATTGGCTGGTGCAATTACAATGTGACAATGTCATGGGTTTTCGTACGCTAAGGCAGACTCTTGCAGACGCTCATCATTCCCATATTCGTCTTTACATATATAATATCTGTATTTTAACTTGTAAGAAGAAACTTGAGAGGAGTTGGACGAATGTTTTTAACATTTGTTTTGATTGGTCATGACTGGAACCAATAGAAATGGTTTTGCAATTCCAATTCATGTTTTTCCCCCAATCTCACCAAAACACGATTCTGATTCATTGATCTTTGCGATTCACTCTTTTAATTAACCAAGCAGAGGTGGCTTAGACGATGGGTTAATTGGTCTAGCCATCTATCTACCGGAGTATATTGTTGACAAAAAACAACAATATTTCTTTTTTTTTACAGCAGAAAATTAAACTAGATAATTGGTATGTAAGTGGCCGCCTATATTTTATCATAAAAATATTATATCCAATGGCATTTAACATATATAAAAAAACATGTTACTAATATGTATGTATATCAGTATATATATAAAATAGTAAAAATGTGCATGCAAATGCAGAATGAATGGGCAAAGTAAAAGGTATTGGGTGGGGGAATGGTAGAGCAGCAGCGGGAGCAGACAGCAGTTGCATTTATACTGGCAAATATCTCAAACTCACCCATCTATTTTTTCAGACATTTTCCTCTTCATCTTTCTTTTCTCTTGTTTTTTTTACCACTTTATCTATCTGTCTCGTTTTTCTACTACTTTACTTCCAGATTTTCTTATTTTTGGTCACACGCTCTTGTCAGTTGTAGATATCTTCATCTACGTACAGGTGTTTCCTTTTATTTTCAGATGGAATCTCTACAGGTGTTCCTCACTTCAATAAATTACCCCCCAAAAATTAAGTTTTGTGATTACAAAAGCACAACATAACTGATACCTTCCTTTGGTTTGTGACAAGTACTAATAATGGTTTTACACACAACTTTGGATCAGGATATTCAAAACCTCGTCTATTCTTTAATTTTCTTTTACTTTTAGCATTAGCAATACGTACAATGAAATCTTATTTTAAGAAAATAACATGCAATGAAGTTTTATCGTGAATGAGAATATGTTTAGGAAATTACGACGAAAATTTTATTTTTCTTACGATTTTAACATAGTCCCGTATCAGAACATAAAAGTGAATAACGCTTCTTTGATAGATATCAGAAAATTTGAACCCTATATCGAAAGTGTAAGAACCTATTAATTCGTAGACCCACTAACTGAGTTGAGATGTTGAAATAATTGGATACCAAAGGTTTCGGGGTTATAAATCGTAGGAAGAAAATAATACTAGTATGGTTTTGTAGGTACGAGGCAGTTCTCGGACGTGTGTTAGATATTGCAGGCATAATAATAGAGGAAGTGAAATTAAATACTAAAATAGAGAAAGAGAGAATCCATCGAATCGTATCTTACCAAAGAACGTCCAATTTTTTAGAACTGTATAAACATTGNTTTTCTTATTTTTGGTCACACGCTCTTGTCAGTTGTAGATATCTTCATCTACAGGTGTTTCCTTTTATTTTCAGATGGAATCTCTACAGGTGTTCCTCACTTCAATAAATTACCCCCCAAAAATAAGTTTTGTATTTACAAAAGCACAACATAAGTAACTGATCCCTTCCTTTGGTTTGTGACCAGTAATAATTGTTTTACACAAAACTTTGGATCAGGATATTCAAAACCTCGTCTATTCTTTAGTTTTATTTTACTTTTAGCATTAGCAATACGTACAGTGAAATCTTATTTTAAGAAAATAAGAGCAGATACATTAGAGGTTTGTAATCTCAGGTTCACAAAAAAAAAATATTAAATTATTTGTGGGTCCCATGAATAGTGGCGAACCCACATCTAAAAGCTTTCTATTTTCGAACCCCTCTCTCATAAAAATCGCCATGTGTCATCATAATATTAGTCCAATTTGATTTTTTTTTTTTTTGCAATTAAAAAAAAAAAAAATTAATAAAACTTTTTTTTTTAAACCCAAAAAGAGGTTCATCAATGTACTTGCTCTAACATGCAATGAAGTTTTATCGTGAATGAGAATATGTTTAGGATATTACGACGAAAACTTTATTTTTCTTACGATTTTAACATAGAATTGAATAACGCTTATTTGATAGCTAGAGATCAGAACATTTGAACCCTATATCGCAAGTGTAAGAACCTATTAATTCTTAGATCCACTAACTGAGTTGAGTTGTTGAAATAATTGGATACCAAAGGTTTCGGGGTTATAAATTGTAGGAAGAAAATAGTATGGTTTTGTAAGTACGAGGCAGTTCTCGGACGTGTGTTAGATATTGCAGGCATAATAATAGAGGAAGTGAAATTAAATTATAAAATAGAGAAAGAGAATCCATCGAATCGTATCTTACCAAAGAACGTCCAATCTTTTAGAATTGTATAAACATTGGAAAGATTTTAAACCTATGCACATGCTCACTATCGTCTCATTGATCCATGTGTATACCCTATTGTTTCCTCCCTAATTACTCTAACTCCCCTATATCATTTCTTAATTCGATGTTTATCGGATAAGCTCAACTACTTTACAACTATCGCTTACATCTCTAGCATCCCCTATACTAGCACATCTTATGTAATTATGCTTGTGCTAAGTACTAGTAGTATTTATTTACTCTCTTTTTTTTTTCGTTTACAGTGTTATCGTTGGAGGACGGAATCAGATTTTGTGTTGAAACGTTTTAATTGGTTGAATCACAGCCACCGGACAATTATTTGTTTTTATTACTGTATATATTTAAGTTTATTTTTACTACTTTCAAATAGGTAATACAAAAATAACAACAATAAAATGCAAATTTTTTTAAAAAGTTATCAGTATGGCTGAGTATATACATGTCATCGTATATATGCGATCAAGATCACTTTTGAAGCGCAGTACATACTACTACCATCTTTAGAGGAACGTATGTCTCTTGTAAGCAAAGGAACTATCTCTTAGGGCATCTCCAATAAATGTCCAGTGGCTAGCTGTGGCATCAACTTGTAGTTCAAATACTACAGCACTACAACCATGAATCTTGAATTTGTTGTAGAATATCAATATGACTANCTCTAGCATCCCCTATACTAGCACATCTTATGTAATTATGCTTGTGCTAAGTGCTAGTAGTATTTATTTACTCTCTTTTTTTTTTCCGTTTACAGTGTTATCGTTTGGAGGACGGAATCAGATTTTGTGTTGAAACGTTTTAATTGGTTGAATCATAGCCACTGGACAATTATTTGTTTTTATTACTGTATATATTTAAGTTTATTTTTACTACTTTCAAATACGTAATATAAAAATAACAACAATAAAATGCAATTTTTTTAAAAAGTTATCAGTATGGCTGAGTACATACTACTACTATCTTTGGAGGAACGTATGTCTCTTGTAAGCAAGGAACTATCTCTTAGGGCATCTCCAATAAATGTCCAGTGGCTAGCTGTGGCATCAACTTGTAGTTCAAATATTACAGCACTACAACCATGAATCTCTGAATTTGTTGTAGAATATCAATATGACTAGTTCACGTTTGGAAGAAAACGCCAAACGCAATCGCTTGCTCGGTCATAGGTTCACCGTTCACACATACACATGTCTCTAAACAGACACAGCATCATTGGTCTTAATTCGACAGCGAGTGAGTTTTTGGATTTTACTATTGGTCCTCGTGTTACTCTTTTTTTTTTGTCCTTTACAGTTTATGCTTGACACTAACCTTTCATACGCATGAAGACAGAGAGGGAGAAACAGAGATTTGAAAGGGTTTTTCACTGATTAATTANGTTTATGCTTGACACTAACCTTTCATACGCATGAAGACAGAGAGGGAGAAACCGAGATTTGAAAGGTTTTTTCACTGATTATTACTAGTATTAAAATGGTATTATACCAAATTGGAATTAAGAGAATAGGCGCTCGAATTTACATTACCACCCCCCACCATTCAAACCGACCAATACATCTCCACATTTTTCAAGTAAATAACTTTTTTTTTCTTCTGTTCCTTCTGAATTTAATAGAAAAATTCGTTTATATAAATGCGCATAATATGTCGCCTCGGAAGAAATGAAACATTATATTTTTGACTTTTCTTCTTCTTCTTCTCTCTTCATTAAGACCAAAACCTTTTTCTCCTCCTCTTCATGCATGAACCCTAACTAAGTTCTTCTTCTCTTATCTTTCGCGACTCATTAGATCATTCTACGAACTCGATGAATAATAATTGGTTAGGCTTTTCTCTCTCTCCTTATGACCAAAATCACCACCGTACGGACGTCGAGTCATCCACCACAACAACCGCCGTAGATGTCACCGGGGAGTACTGTTACGATCTGACCGCTGCGTCCGATGAGTCCTCAGCCGTTCAAACCTCGTTTCCTTCTCCCTTCGGTGTCGTCCTCGATGCCTTCACCAGAGACAACAATAGTCACTCCCGAGGTTATTGTTTTAGAATTACTTATTTATTGTTAAGTTTTCCTCTTCTTCCAATGCGTAGAACAAAGACCAAGACTCACGCACGCATGTAGCCCTATTTTGTCTTCTTTTTATTTATTTTTTTCTCGGACTTATTTATCGATTTCATTTCTTTAGAGAATATCCATGTGTGGGTTTTGATGTTCATTCACATCTCATGAAATAAAAAACTGTCAAATATACATAGATATGAAATGAAATTTGACATTTTCTCCTTTATTCAATATCATAATATGATCACATACATAAATACTTTTAATTTGTATACGAGATAATAATCAAAATATACTCATGTCCTTTATAGATGTGATGAAATCAAATATACAACAAACCATGATTTGTTCGAGCATTCTTTGTTTTTGTCTATATAGATTGGGACATCAATGGTGGTGCATGCAATGACATCCACAATAGTGACCAAAATGGACCCAAGCTTGAGAATTTCCTGGGCCGCACCACCACGATTTACAACACCAACGAAAACGGCGGAGATGGAAGTGGTGGTTGTGGAGGAGGAGACGATGGTGGTGGCTCACTAGGCCTTTCGATGATAAAGACATGGTTGAGGAACCAGCCCGCGGCTAATGTTGATAACCAGGACAGTGGTAATGGTGCAAGAGGCTTGTCCCTATCTATGAACTCATCATCTACTACTTGTGATAGCAACAACTACAATAATAATAATGTTGTTGTCCAAGAGAAAACTACTGTTGATAGCGTAGAAGCTACACCGAAGAAAAGCATTGAGAGTTTTGGACAGAGGACGTCTATATACCGCGGTGTTACAAGGTTCCCTTCATTTATTTAATTTAAGTATCTAAAATGTCGCTTGACTCGTGATTTTTTTGGTATAATTTGGGACATTCTAATGGTTCGCGCGGTTTAGAGAGTGCTATACGGAATGTTCCTTGATATATATCAAAAGAGAGACTTTAGTTTGTCTATATGGGCTTATATAGAATAATTGATATATGGTATTCTCTTGATGACATATGTTTGTATTGTATGATCAGGCATCGGTGGACAGGAAGATATGAGGCACATCTATGGGATAATAGTTGCAAAAGAGAAGGTCAAACTCGCAAAGGAAGACAAGGTATAGATACTCAATTTATGATAATTTGATCATTTTCGTAAATCGTTTACTTACTTAACTAATCTAGGTTTTATTTTTTATGCGTTTCTCAAAATTTGATCCTGGTGGTTGTCTTCTCAGTTTATTTGGGTAAGTACTTGATTATGAACTGGATAAAGCTATCAATAAATAATATAATATAATATAATAGATTTATAATCTCATTCATTCGTTATCTGATCATGCAGGAGGTTATGACAAAGAAGAAAAAGCAGCTAGGGCTTATGATTTAGCCGCACTCAAGTATTGGGGAACCACCACTACTACTAATTTTCCCGTAAGTTAATTTAACCTAATAGTTAAAAAAAATTATAACTCCTAACCATTTTTGTTGTTGTTGTTGGTATGATTAATGCTTATTTATAAGCTATTATCTTATTATTAGTTTCCATGTTTATATCGTTACATTAATTACATATAATTAGTACTTAGTAGTTTTGGTTTAATATAATACGCAGATGAGTGAGTATGAGAAAGAGGTGGAAGAGATGAAGCACATGACGAGGCAAGAGTATGTTGCCTCTCTGCGCAGGTATATAATGGAACTGCTGAATTTATTGCATATGACATCTATTATTATACAATTATATTATATTATAGAAACCCATCACGCTCACGCATATATTTTTTATATTTCGTTATTCACGTCAATAATCAGTATACACCTACATATATATAATACACGCTTAAATATGCAGGAAAAGTAGTGGTTTCTCTCGTGGTGCATCGATTTATCGTGGAGTAACAAGGTAAATCATATCCATATAATATAATAAGTTTACAAATATCACATTTTATATAATGAAGATTTCTTCTAATGTTTCCAAAAGGCATCACCAACATGGAAGATGGCAAGCTAGGATAGGAAGAGTTGCTGGTAACAAAGACCTTTACTTGGGAACTTTTGGTATATTTAATGTTCTCTTACTATACTTCGCAATCAAATCTATAACAATAGATATAAACCTTAGTAAGTTGTACATATTATATATGAAGGCACACAAGAAGAGGCTGCAGAGGCATATGACATTGCGGCCATCAAATTCAGAGGATTAAGCGCAGTGACTAACTTCGACATGAACAGATACAATGTGAAAGCAATCATCGAAAGCCCGAGTCTTCCTATTGGTAGCGCCGCGAAACGTCTCAAGGACGTTAGCCATCCGGTTCCAAGTATGATGATCAGTAATAACGTTTCAGAGATTGAAAATAATGCTAGCGGTTGGCAAAACGCTCCGCTTCAGCACCATCAGGGAATAGATCTGAGCTTATTGCAGCAACATCAAGAGAGGTACAACGGTTATTACAATGGAGGAAACTTGTCTTCGGAGAGTGTTAGAGGTTGTTTCAAACAAGAGGAAGATCAGCACCGTTTCTTGAGCAACTCGCCGAGCCTCATGAGTAATATTGATCATCATAGTACTGCTTCTGATGATTCGGTTACTGTTTGTGGAAATGTCGTTGGTTATGGTGGTTATCAAGGATTTGCAATCCCGGTTGGAACATCCGTTAACTGCGATGCCTTTGCTGCTGCTGAGATTGCTTACAACGCAAGAAACCATTTTTATTTTGCTCAGCAACAGCAACAGCAGCAGCAGCAGATCCAACAGTCGCCAGATGGAGATTTTCCTGTGGTAATGTCGAACAATGTTGGCTCTAATATGTACTTTCATGGGGAAGGTGGTGGGGAAGGGGCTCCAACGTTTACAGTTTGGAACGACACTTAGAAAAATAGTTAAAGATCTTTGGTTGTTTGGCGTTGTGTGTTGGTGAACAGTGATTCTGTTTTATGTCTTTTTTCTTTCTTGATAATTTCTTAAGACTCTTATTTTATTAGTTTCCGTTATATGGATAATTTTTTCAGATTTAAGGATCATTTTGTCTTTTTTTCTCTCTAAGTCTTAGGATAATCAATCGGGTTTCAAGTTGACGTTGCATCTAACCATGTCAAATCTTAAAATAATAGTTTATAGAAAACCGAAACATAAAAAGTACGTTAGATAAAAACCAAAGCCATAGAATCTCTAGTACACGTCTTCATCAAAAAGTTCCATGCAGTGATGAGAGACATCATCATCTGTGTCATACTTGTTCTTCAATTTTTTCCATTTTGTCTTCATAGGTTTTACAGATTGCTCGGTTTCATAATTTTCCACACCACTAACACATGCAACTAATTGTTTCCTTAGAATGATTTTTAATAAACCCATACGAGTGTACAACTAATATCCAATTTTTTTGATTGGAGACGATGATGTTCGCTCATTTAGATTGACCGGCTTTTCCCACGCACTTAGATGAGTTTGCGTCTCAAAGTTTATTTCGTCTATTTTGTTTAAAAGTCTGTTTCCTTTATCTTTCGTTTATCTTATATTCCTCGCCATTTAGAGAGTAAAATCGTTTGTTTGGTTCGTTAGAGAAAAGTACTAGCTCAGGTGATTTTTTCTTTAAAGATGAATTTGTATACTATTATTATTACACTGTGCACTTCGCGTACGTTAATGCACTTATTAGTGCAAACTAATCTTAATTGTCTTTATACGCGAGAGCAACGTGCTTGAGATCCACGTAGCTAACATATGAAGACTTTAGATAACGAAAAGTTGAGGTTGTGGGTTGGACGCAAATCTGACTGGATCTCCATCTTTGTGGATGATGAATGTTGCATCACAACGCCGGTTCACATATTTTGTTTGTTTCTTTTTGTTTCTGCTTCTAGAGTATCTATAGTCTATTGTTACATTTATAGAATGACATTGGTTCAACCACCAGAGCATAGTGAGCATTGGCATTCTGCGTTTAGCAATTCGTGATTTAAGCTTTTCACATGTTACATATATAGTAAACAAAAGAAAAGTTTTACATAATTATATGGCTGCTTGTATGGGTTTTGTTTTTTTTTATAGTTTTTGATATTTAATCTTCTTTTGTAATAGAGTTAAATGAATCAATGATACCAGTCCCGTAGTAAAATATGTATAGTTATTATTTATGTTGTTAAAAGATGGATTGAATGTATTGACAAAAAAAGAAAGATTTAATGCATTTTCTTTGTTATCATGTCATGGTAATTTTATTTAAACCATTAACTGAAATACGACATAGCTTTTTCCCCTCATATAATAGTTTTCCACTTGTATATTTCTTAATTTTGTACCCGTGATTCAATTATTTCATAGAGTTTGCATCCGTGGTTGACTTGAAACCTCATAGAGCATGACACTGCCCCAGCTCGTGAAATTCATTTATTAATCTCACAATCATATATAAAAAATGCGTATGGTCGGGTGATTGATACCGACGTTTATATTAAACTTTTGAAGTGTGTTACAAAGAAAAAGTGAGGCCAGAAGAAAAGCTAATACCAGCCATATTTGAGCCTTGCAAGAATCTACAATGTGGTAGTGGAACCCACTCCCACTTATCCTTCTCCTTATCATAATCCAACCAAATTATATTCCATAAACCCTCACGATTTGTCATTAGAGCCACTCTAATCACCCCTAATCTCCTCTCCAAGCATCCCATCATCACACCACATGGATTGTTGCTGATCACTTCACTTGGAGCTCTTGACACTAACTCCCACTTCTCGCCATTTGAGCTTATTTCCCAAACCTCCAAGCTTTTCATTCTCTTCATCTTTGATGAGTCTATCGTGTCTAATTTAATGACCACTTTATATTCGTCTCCATGTATATGTAACAATTGACTATCTAGATCGTTCCTGCTGAATCCAACACTTGACGGACATTCTCTGATCGCGTCTTGGTTCATCCTTGGCCTCAAAATCGCTGGAACCCGATTTATCATCGACCGGTCGACATCGTCCTCCACGCTCATCACAATACTCTCGTGAGGTCGATTTGATAAGCTTAAGAAAACATTATTGTTTTTCTTGAAAGCCCAATTATTTGTTTCCTCTCCTTCTTTAGTATGCCACGTGGTTGTATAAGAATGATAAGTAAATAGAACCGGCCGGTTATTTACCATCTCAGCGAACATAAACCGGAAATGACTTGGATTCAATGGGTCGGGTACAAGCTTCATACCGGATCGCCTCCAAGACGAAGTTCCACGTGGACCTAACGGACATGAGCTGATTCTTCTAACGCTCTTCTCCACCAAATCAACGGCTATGATTCCACTATGAGTATTAGAAGCAAATAGAAGGAAATTACCGGTAGCCGTTAGTAAATATAAATCTTCGCCGGGAAAAATCTCTCCGGTCAAAATTTCAGCCACCGGAATCTTGAACCACCGTACAGATCGGTCGGAAAATCCGTGAAGCACACCGTTGTCCCGACGCCAACGCCTGGTATAGACGAAGATCCATGTGTCTCTCTGTGATCCATCGTTGAGTTGTCGGATGAAACTTCGGTCAGAGATTGTGTTGAGAACAAACTTATTGAGTAGTTTCATTCGGATGATCTCAGGTATACAAAGATGGAATAAAATGTTTTGTATGAGCTCAGAGGGAAGAAGGCAGAAGCCAATGTTGGTGTTTGTGTCTTTGTTACATCTTTGGCTTTTTTCCATTTCTATAATATTTTTTTCTTGGGGAGTTTGTTTTAAAAGGATCAGCTTCAATGTTGCAGGTTATATATAGAAGAGGGAGTCTAGTTTCTCTATTATATTTGATCATTGCCAATATAAAGTAATCTAAGGTATTTTATATAATATTTCTAATTTGTGGTGGAAATATAATATATTTTAATGCTCACTTATTAGGTCAAACCAGAGTTAATTGGATGATGGAATGAAGTTTTGATATATCATTTTTTTTTTAACTCGAGTTTAAGAAATCATCCAAAACCACATACATGAAAGCTGATATTGGCATGACTCATGCCGCATGAGCTACTAAATCACTTGCATCATTGATGTTCATTGTGTTTTTTTTGCAACAAAAAAAGAAAGAAAGAAAGAAACAGCATTACATTACCTTTTTTCTTTCTTTCTAAAGCCTTATACATTACTTGATCGACCCAATACAAGTCTTCCATTAACTTTCTACTTACACGAGTAACACTTTTCCAGAGTGCTATTTACAAGACTACCAGACGTCAACAACTGAAACTTTTGTAGCAAAATTTTCTAATTCCGCGAGTAACACTTTTCGAGAGTGCTATCTGCAAGACTACAACTAAAACTCTTCCTTAACAAAGTTACCTAAGTACTCTTCCAATAATTATATTTTTCAAACAACTAAAATATTCATATTTACATCGATTTGACAATACGTCTCTCGCCAGGAAATAAAAGAAAAATTTCCACTATAACCCCACCACGGGAAGAATAGGCCTAGCTATCGATAATATCTACAAAAAATATTGTGCAACTAAACATACATATCAAAGTTTATATTTACTTTAATTTAGTCCCGGATAGTCACACAAATTTTTTGTGGCTAATGAATTGTGACTCAACGAATTCTGTGACCATTTTTTGGCAACATGACTACAAATTGGACACAAATAGTAAATGGGGCTAAATAATTTCGGGATGGCAATCACATATATGTGGTCACATTGCCACGACCATCCACACCGGAAAACAGTGGCTAGGTACTGCAAAATAGCTTTCGCAATTGTTCTCATATCATATCATATATATATATATATACATTTTTAAATTTCCTTGATCTAATCTTCAGTTTAGGATACCATCATGTTTTGTATTATCCAAGAAAATAAGAACAAAAATTGATTATAGATATGAAGAAAATCAAGGTTTGGGGCATTATTAGGCCCATATCAGACGTCTAAGCAGCGATTGAGGATATATGTTATAAAT
>OVBB01002139.1:0-12136 GCA_900406415.1 Isatis lusitanica | reverse complement strand
AAACCATACTATAACAGATAGAAATGATACCTGAACCAGAAACTTTGACTAGAGAATTATCCATATTCATGACATAGAGATTATCAACTTGACTACCGTGACCAATCATCAATTCCCGAGTAAGACCCTGAATAAAGCAATCATCAGCAGTGAAACTAACTTTAGAATTCAAAGTTTTAGTCAAAACACTGACACTCAAAAGATGAAACTTAAATTCAGGAATATGCAATGCATTATGCAGGGAGATTGTGTCCGTAAGCTGAATAAACCCAGTGCCTTCTATTGTAACCGTATACCCATTAGGAAGAGTCACAAACGTATTCACTAAGGGTTGATACTCTCGATATAAGGACTTATCATGACTAACATGGTGACTAGCCCCCGAATCTATGACCCAAGCACTAAGAGACGGTCCAGTTTTCAAAGGTATTGCAGAAGTTAACATGTCATAATAGGTGTGATTGAAGAGAGTAAGGAAAGTACCAGATATTTGTGAAATAACTGGACCAGAAGTAGAAGACGAGGCTACAGATTTATCAGAACATGGTGTAGGACTGGAGGAAAGAAGCTTGGAGCTAAAGTAGGAGATCATTTTCTGGAGTTGATCTTTGGACAGATTATTGCTCAAGTCATCAGAACCCAACTCTTTATGTGGTTGCATTGATCCCATAGCTGCCACGTTCGTATTTCCCACAATATTATATTTCTTTGCACAAGGATGGCCAGGTGGATAGCAGCATTTATCCACAGTATGACCAACTCGTGAACAATGAGAGCATTTGGGCTTCTGAAATCCACCATGAGCCGCAAAGATGTGATTTTGTTCAGGAGGAGAAGCTTAAGTCTGAACTGCATTTGGAGTAGATGATATCTTTGGTGTACTTCGCACCAGTCGCTGACTCTCATCTTGATCTAACATATTATAGATTTCATTCAAGCTTGGGCGTGGCTTCATGTTGAGTATCTGACCCCGAATGTTGTTGAAAGAATCATTCAATCCCTTAAGGAACTGTATTATCCGACTTGTCTCAGCATCATCAAGCAATTCCTTCACATGATCGCAACTACATTGCTTGACCATACTAGATTTGGTGTTCGCGAGTTGCTCCCACAATGTTTTCTTCTTAGTGAAGTAAGTAGATAGATCTGATTCCCCCTGTGTAAGAGTCATCACTGCCTGTTCCAGCTGATACTTTCGTGGTAGATTACTAACCCTGAAGCGTTTGAACATATCATCCCACATCTCAGCAGCATCTTGATAATACAAAGCTATCATATATCTCCTTGCTCACGACATTTAAGATCCATGACTTCACCATACTATTGCAACGACTCCAGATCTTGAACGACACATCATCTATCAACGGCCTAGGAAGAGATCCATCTACGAAATTGAGCTTGTTCTTAGCATCTAGACTAATTCTCATTGCTATAGACCAGCTATTATAGTTAGTGCCGTCAAGAGTGTGAGCAATAATTTTCAGACCTATGAGTGCTATCGAAAGAGTCGAATAGCTTCGCCTTTGATTCAGATCCACCGGAAAACATCTGACCTTGATTCTGTTGCGGATTCTTCATCGCATGAGGAGGTTCAACAGGGATTGTGAAATCATGCTTAGATCTGAATGCAGATCCATCGTCATCTGAAATCGAGCTACGAGTCCTCATTTTTCCCCCTTTCTTCGTCATCGGCTTCAACAACAACTCCGTGAAAGATCAATGGAAGCGGAAGAAGATCGATCAAGAGAAACGAAGAAAGAATCAAGAGAAAGAGAAGATCGTAGATGAAATCATGGTGAAAAACGCGGAAAAGAGATCTGATACCATAATAGAAATCATGAACAATAGAGAATATGATGAAAATGATTTCATTATTCGCATCGAATGTCGATTGTTGGTACATGGTATATATACACATTTACTAAACCATATAAACCAACTGAAATCTATTCTATCCAATACATTAAACCGGATTATATAGATTGATATATAGTCTATCAAACTGCAAGGATTTTCGGTGAGAGCACTAGTCAGGATCATTTTACGAAGATTCAACGACGTGTTCACACCTACATTTGTTTCAGTCTGACCAAGCAAGCCAGCGACCGATCCACATACAAGTCTTGCCAATCTTGTTGATGAATCCTACGAGTCCTTTGNTGAGTCCTTTGAGTTTAAACTCGTCCCTTCTGATTGAGAAAGATCAATTACACCGATGAGCTTTCTATAATCCAAAGTTTGTCTAAGAAGAACTTAATGTCTGTCTCTAAACAGATTCCAATTGTCAATACAATACTAAAAGCTCTCAGATTTCGAATCAAAGAAACTAGCTAAGCGAGAATTTGANCGAGTCCTTTGCGTTTAAACTCGTCCCTTCTGATTGAGAAAGATCAATTACACCGATGAGCTTTCTATAATCAAAAGTTTGTCTAAGAAGAACTTAATGTCTGTCTCTAAACAGATTCCAATTGTCAATACAATACTAAAAGCTCTCAGATTTCGAACCAAAGAAACTAGCTAAGCGAGAATTTGATGATTCAGTCCGAGTTCATGGCTCAGGTAAACCCAATTGAGCCAGGGAAGAGTCAATTCGAGAAGAAACAGTACAAAAGTTTGATGGAATCATTCATACCTGGAAAATAATCTTAATTCGCTCGAGTGGAGCCACAGTGGTTTTAGCTATATCGCCGGTGACGCCGGCGGCTATAAGCTCCCTCTTCTTCTGTCTCCAATTGCCTTCGTCTTTCGTCGGTGTCGTTCCCTCGTCGGCTTCGTGTCTCTTCGTCGTTCTGTTTTCTCTTGATGGAATCGAGGGTGTAATTGTCATTAACATATTAATGAATTTATATTGGGAATTTTTATTCTCTTGTGCTACTTTGGGAATAGAAACTTGGATATGTGCCATATGAGACCATTTCTCAAAAATTTATGATAAATACCCTAAAATAAAGAATTCTAGGTTTTTATGATCAAAATGAACTAAAAAGAAGATTATGACTTAAATGTTTTATTAATGATGGTAAATTGGCTGTATCGCCCCTCTTCTCCTCACCTTCCTCTACGCCGACTAAAGAAAAAAATTTTTGATAACAGCGATGGCGAGAGTGTTAGTGCGGTGAAGAAGAAGATTACGAAGACGACGAACGGACGGAGACGGTAAGGTACGGGGGCATGTGCCCCCAACTAACTTTATAATTTTCTTTAGAAATTGTTATAAGATGCATCTAAGTGCCCCCGACACAAAAATAAAATACAATGAAATGTTTTCTATGCCCCCTATTAAATCTGTCTCTGCATCCGCCACTCAGAAACTACGATGAATAATGATGGAAACTATAAGACAAAGACGGATCGGTCAAGGAATTTGATCTCCAAGAGAAGAAGGAGAAGGATAAGCTCTACGCATTGAGATCTCTTCTTCCCAACATTACTAAGGTAAAATGTAACCGCTTGAAAAATCAATTCACAAAACACAAGTTTGAGTTTTGAAATTTATGGGGAATGTTTTTGAATTTTGTGGCATCGTGTAAGCAAAGGTCTTTACGCTTCCAAGTTTCAGGATGTAAATACTTCTTCTTCTGATAAGTCTCTTAAAGGAAAGTCCTTTATAAGGTCAGCTTTTCTCCTTCTCCTACTCGAGTAGCATTGCTAGGGAAGGGAACATGTCTTCTATTAGCTAAAAGTCTTTAAGTTTTTTTGATTCATGTCATTAGCTTATCTTTTGCTTGGTACCAGTTCTGGAAGAATAGTATTCAGCTGCGGTTTTTCAAGTTTCAAGAATATTTTTAGGAATGTCTTCCTGAATGTTTTGAATGTGTTCATAAAAACTTTTAGCCACAACTTTTTCTTTGTCTACAATGTTTTTTGTTTATTTACAGGATTATCAATGTTTGTCTAAAGTTATAAAATATTTTACGAATTTTTCTTAATGTTGTAAGCTTTGCAAAAGCTTAAAGAAATTTTTGTAAATATTTTAGTAGCATTTTGTAAAGTGTAGGAATGCTTTCCTAAATGTTAGGAAACTCTTACTAAAATGTCTTACTAGTTGATTAAAGATTGAGAATGACATCATAAATTTTTAGGAAGATCTTACAAAAATTTGGATGAGTACTTTTAGATATCCAGAAATGTTAGTTTCGAAAGTTAAGAAGCTTTCTTGAATTTTTAAGAAAGATTAATACAAATTTAGGAAGACCATGTTAATTACCAGGTGAAAAAAAAATTCAGGAAGCTTGTCCGAAGTTTTAAAAAGGCATTCTTAGAGATTGAGAAATACATTATAATTTTTTAGGAAGATATTAGTAAAATTTGTATGAGTAATTTTAGATATTTTTTTTTTTAACGATTCTCCATCTAAATGGAGGGGGGTAACAGTTTGGTACAAAAACCAAAAAAACAAAAAACGGAAAAAAAAAACAAAAAAGAAAAAAACCATAAGGCAAGCAAGAAAAGGACACTGCCCTGCAGATGAAAACATAGCACTACACAGAGGGAGAAAGCCAGCCACACCAAACCTCTGAGGAAAGAACATGAATAAGCAAGACTTAAACACCAATGGATTCAGCCAGCAGAATTGCAGATAACTAGGTAGGACCCTTGCGAGATATATAAGATTGGTAGCGACCATCACGAGTAACACTGACTGCAATACTCGACGCGGCAATGTTACGAGACGCATTAGAGTGAACAAAACTCCACTCTGTAAAGGAGTCTAGGAGAGTCATAATATCCTGAATAAGCGGTTGTAAATGGGGAAAGGATAGTGGTTGCAGAAAGCATTCACGAGCAAGAGGGCAGTAGCCCTCAATTATCACTTTTTGGAAGTGAAGATGCTTTAGTGATTCCAGAGCCCAGAAGAAACTCCATAGCTCAGCCTCATGGGGAGATGAAACCCGAGAATAAGCATGACGGCTATGGAAGAGAGGTAGACCATCATGATCACGGAGTATCCATGCGACTCCACAAATTTGTTCCGAGCGGGACCAAGAGACACCAACATTGCATTTTAGAGTACCCACAGATGGCTTCTCCCAATGCAGAGCAGGACTAGACAAGATAGGTGTGATGGGCGGTGACTCTTTAATAACCGAGTGAAGTAAGAGCAAACGTCAGCTTCAGAGAGCGCTCGGTTTAGAGTAGTGCTCGGTTCTTGACGGGTATTCTCAAAGATAAACGTATTTATGGCTTTCAAGATTTGCCATAGGATCCAGGGGAATGACAATCGCACAGCTTTTGGTAATCTCTTGTTGTTGCTACATTCTAGGAGATAAGAGATATTGTCAAACATCGAAGATGGAGAGAAGCCGTTGTGGGGCAAGGGGAGCATAGTAAGGTCCCAGACCCGAGCAGCGTGCGGACAGAGGAAAAGTGTATGGCAAACAGTTTCTTGAGCGCCATTGCAGAGCAGACATGTACTATCCACCGGAATTCCTATGTATGATAGAGCACCTCGTACCACAAGCGCTCCAGCAAGTGTCTTCCAGAGGAAATGACGAAGTTTGGGGGATGTTTTAGTTTTCCAAAGACTCGACCATAAGAGTTTCTCCAGAGGGGTAACCGTAGGTGGGGGGTCCTGTTGCAATTCTTGTAGAGTATCAAGTAAATCATAACCAATTTTAGACGAGTACAGCCCATTTGTTGTTAAACCCCAGCATGTGCCATCAGTTTGGTTACGATGTATTTTGGTTCCCAGAACAATGGGCACATCATCAGGACAGATTAAGCGATTAACCTCAGAAACATTCCACCTGCCCAAATCAGTATCAACCAAGTCTGAAACCTGCAACGAGAGCACCACAAGAGCAGCGGTACGATATCTAGGAGGTCTCGGGACCTTGTCCAGAAGCCAGTTGTCCAACCAAACCTTCGACGCTTCCCCATTACCTATGCGTTTGAGTAATCCTTGCTGAAATAGGTCTCTCCCATGGATAATACTCCGCCAAGCATATGACGGGTGGGAGCGAATAACACCTTCCATGAATGAACAGTTTTTAAAGTAACGATGTTTCAAAATCTGGCCGAGAAGAGAGTCAGGATTAGACCACAGTCTCCATGCTTGTTTACCAAGAAGAGCTTGATTAAACTTTTCAATATCCTTAAAGCCAAGACCTCCCGAGCTTTTTGATTTACATAGCTTTTTCCAAGCCACCCATGAAATCTTTTTCTTTTGGTTACCACTACTCCACCAAAATTCCATCATCACACTTGTAATCTTGGCGCACACATCCTTTGGAAGCTTAAAACACGACATCGCGTATACCGGGAGGCTCATGCAAATTGATTTTAGGAGAATCTCTTTGCCTCCTTGCGAGAGAGCCTTAGCGAACCTGATGAGGACATACAAGCTGGAACAGACCAAACCAAGCAAGGACCGGACCAAGTTACACAAGATCAAGAAACGGAAGTGCCTATAGTATTTGAAGGAGCCATGACAAGAAGCCGAGCAAGGATTCTCCAACACAAGTACAACCAAAGCATGCAACGAATGATGGACCAGCTGGATCAACCTACAATGGAACAAGAAGCCACTACAAGCATACGAAACGAAGGGAAGACATTTGAAGCGTGGACCGACATGGAAGACATCATCAAGAAGTCAGAGTCCACTCTCACCAAAGAAGAACATTGGCCCTTACTCAACCCCAAAGCTCAAGCGACCGTTCTCTTCATCTCAACCGAGCTGCAAGGTAAGTAGGTGAGTGTTGCAATTCGCATATCCATGTGTTTGTTCTTTTTGCAGGACAGGACTTAGTTTATTTTCGTTTAGTTCTTTTCTTTTGCCTTTCAACTCTAGTTTCCTTATTTGGTTTAATGAGCTCAATGTTAGACGCTCGGTTGTTTTCTTTTCAAAGTTCTTGATGTTTTGAGTCAGTTTGTAGTTTTCTTTCTCTTGAGTCAGGAACCCTAGTTGGTTCTAGCCGAATGACTATTAATAAAGTCTCACTGCGGCCGTGTATCATTCAACTTTGCTTTATCAATAAACAAGAACTTTCAGTCAAGAAAACCCTAAGCTAGCACCACTTGCTTTAAATCTCTAGCCTAGTCGAGACCTGAGCCTCCTAGTCCAGGGATTCATGTTGTATCAAAGGCCTTACACAGCCTTTGTGGTGCACTTCGTTCCACTGTTCCATCTTCACAACCGGATCCCTTTGGAGAGTAGCTTTTCAAACCAATCCAACCCTTGTTGCTTGGTCTTCAAGACTGATTCCCTTGCCTTACAAGCCTGAGTTAGCCAGTGCTTGTATCAGAACCAGCCTTGAATTCACCCTTGGAGTTTCTCTCTCAGAAAGCTTAGAAGCTTGCGCTTCGATCCACTAAAGCATTCCGAAAGACCTGAATACGTGCCTTCACCTCCTTCTTGGTCAATGTCCAGAATCTGGTTTACAGTCAGTTTGAGAGACGTATCCACACGGGAACCAAAGATTATAGAAGATTTCGACTTGTTGATCAACTGTCCAGACGCTTCCCCATAGAGAGATAAGCATTTGAGAATTTCCGCTGCATCTGATATTGAAGCTTTAAACATGAGAAGACTATCGTCGGCAAATAGGAAATGATGAACAGCAGGACCTGATTGCGCAAGTCGAATGCATGAGATTTTGTTATGATAAAGCCCCTTGATTAAGGCAATTAACCAATGTTTCTGCACAAAGAATAAACAAGAATGGAGAGAGAGGATCCCCTTGGCGAATACCCCTTTCTAGTTTGATAAATCCATGCGAACTTCCGTTGAGCAAAACCGAGAATGTAAATGTGCCTACGCAGGACATAATCCACTTAATCCATATATGAGCAAAACCAAGATTTTCCATTAGAACCTCCAGGAATTACCATTCAACTCGGTCGTAAGCATTCGACGTATTAGTTTTAATAGCCATGTACGAGTCCGAGACCAGCAAGTTTGTGCGCAACCCATGTACCATCTCATGTGCAATGGGAATGTTGTCAGAGATCTATCGACCCGAGACAAAGGCACCCTGTGTTTCAGAGATAATACCGGGGAGAATCCGTTTCAAACGATTACAGAGGATTTTAGAGATAATCTTGTAATGCACGAAACAAAGACTGATCGGTCGTAGATCCTTCATACGCTGGGGTTGAGGTATTTTCGGAAGAAGACTGAGCTGGGTATGATTCCATCCAGGAGGTAGTATAGCAGTCTGAAAGAAACTCAAGACTTCAGAGACAATAGCCGGGCCAACGATGCTCCAACACTTCTGATAAAACACTCCGGTAAGACAATCATCTCCAGGAGCGCTACTGACTTTTACAAGAGAAAGCAGCTTGGCGTATTTCGTCAGGTAGCACTTCGGCAATGAGCATATCATTCATCTCCGCCGAGACACGAGGATTTAATCCGACAAATAAGGATTCCAAATCAAGTGGATTAGAACTCATGACAAGGTCTCAGAAGTATTCCACAGCTATCTCACCCTTGGCACCCTCTAAAAAATTCTCGTGATCTAAATCATCTAGAAGCATCAAAATCCGGTTCTGCATTTTCCTCCCCTTGACGCTGTTGTGAAAGTACTTGTGTTCCAATCCCCTGCACGTAGCCATTCTTTGCTGCATTTCTGTCTGCAGAATAATTCTTCTTCTTTATAAGCTTCATCAAGCTCACGTTTAAGCTTGTGCATTACATAATGGCTGGGGAAAGCCTTAGATACTTCCGATTCAAAAGAGATTTTAAGTCGTGTTATGTTATCACGAGAATTGAGACCAGATTGTTTCTTCCAATGAGCAAGTTCGCAACGGCAACTAGCGATACAATCCATTACCGAGGCTGATGAATCCCCAGGATCACCCCATCCCTTTGTAACCACCTCTGTAAAGCCTTCTTTACTGACCATTCTTTTGTCAAAATAGAAACGACCACGGTTTGGGAGGTTTCTTTCTAGAGCAAAACAAATATGGAGAGGTTGATGATCAGAGGTCCAGAGGTCAAAGAATTCCATGCTTGATCTCGGGAACAAGTTAAACCATGCATCATTTTCAAAACTCTGGTCAAGTCTACACTGCACCCATACATCATCACGCCATCCACCCCACGAGAATTTCTGACCAGAGCTTTTGATTTCTCTAATCTTGCAGTTGTGAGCCATGTTTCGAAAACCCCAAAAGGTTCATTCCTAACAGCTCCACCTAGATTTTCTTCATTAGACATTAGTTCATTAAAGTCCCCAGCTAGTAACCACAGCTCATTACGAGCCAAACCCATAATTTCCAAACGATCCTATACTTCCTGTCGATGACTACGAACTGGGTCTCCATAAACAAAAGTAAGAAAGAAGGAGAGTTGTCCACACTTCACTCTTGAGTCAATGATTCGTCTATCTTGTGCCAGAACCTCAACTCTGTAACTGTTTTTCCACATCAAAGCCAGACCACCACTTAAGTCCAATGATTTCACAGTGATCAAATTCTTGTAACACAAGCTTGTTTGTAAATCGGCCATGTAACGAAGTTTTTGTTTAGTTTCCATTAAGAATATAAAAACCGGGAAGAAATTTCTACGAAGCCCCCGGTGGTAGCGAACTGTCTCGGTGTTGTCAAGACCTTGACAGTTCTAAGACAAAATACTCATTACATTGGCAGCAGCCTCAAATCGGAAGCCACAGTAAATTCAGAGTTGACATTGGACTTTTTCACTAGACTTCCCGAGGCTTGAGGAGCTTTTCTCTTGGTGCAGTTCCTTGCCGAGACCGGAGAATCTAGAGGAAGACGAGAAGACTGGGTAAAAGGTAGTGTTGTACGGCCCAGTCAGAGGTTTGTCAACCTTCTCCTTGGAAACAATGGGGGCTGTAGCTGGATCCGTAGGACCCCGCTTGTCCGGTAATGTCGGAGCTGTGATGCCTTTGGGGTTCCTGAGAAAGGGGCATTGAGGTCTCTCATGAGTGAGACGGCTGCAGTGGAAGCACTTCTTCCTAATTCTTTCGTACTCGTATGATATTATCACCGAGTTACCCGAAGGTAAGTTCAACAACTTCTCGTCTTTGGCTGGTTTGGAGATATCAAATAGGACACGGGCCCTGATGAAGTCAGTCTTTTGCGATCTGGCACGATCATAGACAACTTATTCCACCTTGCCAACAGCTTTGGCTAACTCGAACATAGTTTCATGGGTATAGAACTCAATGGGGATGTTTCTTATGTGCACCCAGACCTCGAACTTCGTTAATAAATCCTCTGGAGGAGAAGCCACCCAACACTCCAGCAGCATCTTCAAGTTTTTGTATGACCAAGGACGGTCGTTAAGCACACGTTCCAGATCTTCTTCCCTTTGAAATATGAACTGGAATTTGTCTTACGACAAAGCGATGCCCCGGACCTTGTCATACACCCGCCAGTGTCGAGGCATGTCCTCGATCAAGAGTGACATCAGTTGGCAAGCCAGATTGAGAAGCCTGCCTAACAAGCTCACGGAGTTCTTCTCAAACAGTTTGAAACGTGGGTCATCGGGAAGATTAATTGGTTCATCATCTTCCAAAGACATCGAGCGGAGGGCCTTATGCAAGGATTCAGACATGGCTAGAATTGGTCGAGCAGCGCCGGAGGATCTGAACCGCCGGGAAGGATTTCTTTTATGGAGGTTGTCAATTACGATAGAAGCGGGATTGCACTGTAGAAATAGGGAAGGAGGGTTGTAAATATAGGAAGTCATATTACTCAGGCCGGAAAATGAGAAAGTAAGTTGCCAAAACCCAAGAGATTCTGAATGGGAGTAATAATGAACAATCCTGAAGAGGAAAGATGACACTCAATCACACAAACACAGAAAAAAAAAATAACCGTAGCCAAAGGCCGGCAAAAGGGCTCAACTCAAATCAGAGAGAGGCGGAAAGGGGAAAAGCAAACCCTCCAATCCACATAGAAGGACCTAAACAAAAAAGAAGCAAACCCAAATTGATAATTAGTATTTTTAGATATCTAGAAATGTTATTTTTGAAATTTATGAATTTTTCTTGAATTTTTAGGAAATGTTCATACAAATTTAGGAGGACCATCCTAAATTGTATGTTAACTACTAATTGATAAACAAAATATTTAAGAAACTTTTCTAAACTTATAGAAAGGCTTTCCTAAACTTTTCAAAATATTTTATTGTTTTAAAAAGAGATTTTTAAAGATTGAGAAAGACATTATAAATTTTTAGAAATATCTTACTAAAATTCGTATGAGTATTTTTCGATATCCAGAAATGTTAGTTTTAAAATTCGTTAAGTTTTCTTGTCTTTTGGGAAAGCTTCATACAAATTTAGAAACGTCATTCTAAATTGTATGTTAATACTAGTTGATAAAACAATTATATAAAAATATGCAGTAAGTCGAGAAAAGCAACTTCCACTAAGAAGAGGGAGTCACTCAAAAATATCTGGTCTTCATATTCTTCATCTGTTCGTTAGGAAACAAATTTAAAATAGATAAGAGTCACACTTTAGAATCATAAGCTATTGTAAACTACTTTCCTTCAATAGTGGTGCAATACCTTCGGTGGAATCATCATATTCTGCATTGTTGTTTTCGCTATGAGATAATAAGTCTTCTTCAATCTCATCATTTTGCCAAAATGCAATTGACTCGGTAGTCTGAGTAGAGCTTGAGGGTAAATTACTTATGCCATTGAACATCTTTCTCGACTGAATTCTCAGTTCAGTAAGATTGTTTGTCTGTGTAAGATTGCTGGTTTGTGTCACTGAAGTTACAAAGAAATGTTAGATTACTCTATATTTTTAGAAAGCTATGTATAGATCATACTATATGTGATGAGTTTTTCAGAAATTACAACATGAAAACCCCACTCTTTTTTGCTTCTTAGCCATTTTCCAAACCCCATCATTTTCTTTGTCACCACCTACATTTATTTGAACAACACAATTATACATATTTGATCAGTTTTTTTAACAAAATTGGATGTAAGAAGAACTGTGACAGCAGCATACCATTGATGACTTTTCTTTTTCCTGTATGAGTTTTAGGTGTAGAATAAGTATTTTTGGATGGTGATTGCTGAGACAATGAACCATGGATGTCTGTAACATCTGATAAAATTCTACTAAAAGTAGAACGTATTGGTATAGAAGCCACAGGTTGGGTCATGTTTTCTTCGTTATTAGGAGTCTTCCTCCTTTTCTCTTTA
>OVBB01002138.1:761-12137 GCA_900406415.1 Isatis lusitanica | reverse complement strand
GGTAAGACGCTGGAGAGGAGCTTGACTTCGGTCAAGATCCTCGAGTGACTGTTCGTCTTCCCGTCTCGAGGTGTGTTCGTCGATTGGTCACCTCGCAAGACAAGAGAAAGGAGAAACATAGGTTAGTTTTCTTCCTTAAAACAAGTTATTACTAATCGGCTAATTTAAAGTGTGAAGGTTTAGATGAGAGAGATCTGTTACCTGGAGTTTGAGTCGAAGCCGATCAGTGCACATGCAGTGCGACTGAAGGAGGAGTTAAGAACAAGAACAGGAATGGTCTTCAACGTCAGAGGAGATGTCAGCATTTGAGATAAATGGTCTATCCGTCGGAGCTGGAGAACAGAAGAGTGATTCATCGAAGGTGGTGAATCGGAACGAGAAAGGAAATAAGATGATGTACGTTTCACCGGAGGCTGGTAAACGACAACAAGGAACGGAGGAAGAAGCCGGAAACTGAAGAGATCAGCTCCGCGGCAGAGGAGGCTAGGTTTCGGACAAGAGAGAAGTGAATCGAGGGCTTGGTCGTGATGTGGTCAAGGTGGAGAATTGTGGGTTTAGTGACCTACATACAATTTGGGCCTATTGGGCCGGTCGAGAAGCCCAATGACTTATTCCAGCTCGCCCTCAGCTCAAGCCCGAGTCAACTCCTTTTTAAGGAGTCAACGTCTTCTTCTTCCTTCGGCGTGAAACGGTCTCTGTAACAGAAAAGCGATTGAGTTAGAGAGAGTAGAGAGAACTTAGAGATTTAGAGAGTAAACACGAGCGAGGGATTTTCGGTTGTACTTATCTTTTGGGGTTTTGGGTCTTCCACCTGCAAGAGAANCGGCGTGAAACGGTCTCTGTAACAGAAAAGCGATTGAGTTAGAGAGAGTAGAGAGAACTTAGAGATTTAGAGAGTAAACACGAGCGAGGGGTTTTCGGTTGTACTTATCTTTTGGGGTTTTGGGTCTTCCACCTGCAAGAGAAAGAATCTCATTAGTACTCTGTTTTCACAGAGGTTGTAAGCTACGCCAGAGGCGGTTTCCGGCAACGTTTATAGTGAATTGAAGAGCAGAGACTCTTCCCCAGATGTAGCAGTCACCGAGTGTGAACTGGGTTAACAAACTCAAGCGTTCAACCTTAGAGTAGATCCAAGATCGAGTTTCTACTTTTTTTTTAGTCAAATGATATGCCAAGCATAATAATATTAATTATTCTTTCTGAAAGTGTTTTTTTCATTCATGCAAAATAAGTAAATATGCACAAAAGGCAAAAGNTGTAGCAGTCACCGAGTGTGAACTGGGTTAACAAACTCAAGCGTTCAACCTTAGAGTAGATCCAAGATCGAGTTTCTACATTTTTTTTAGTCAAATGATATGCCAAGCATAATAATATTAATTATTCTTTCTGAAAGTGTTTTTTTCATTCATGCAAAATAAGTAAATATGCACAAAAGGCAAAAGTTTCCATAGAATTTTTGTTCTTCCAATATGCAAAGGGGCCAATTCTTTTTTCTTCTATTAACCACATAAAACTCAGGACCGGTTGTGAACATGGAGCAAATGTCATGTGTTAAGTAGAAAAGAGATGAGTAGTTTTTTAAGCAAATTATTCCTTTAAAGACATTTCTTTTATAAAACCTGTTTTAATTCACAAATTCATGCAATTCTCTCGGACTACATACATAAACATTTGAAACTTAATTATGGACAAGAGTACATTCTTTCTACGAGGTTTCTTTTCTTTTGGGATTAGTTTACTGTTGTGGAATTGATGCTCGTAACTTGTGAGAGAGCTCTGACGCTAACCGCACCGGAAAAATATGTTTGGAGAGAGCTCTGATGATATAATAGAAATCAGGTTCAGTACTATTATGATTGCCTTCCCCATAACTTGTGATGAGATTCTAAATCAGGTGATCTGGCTTTGATATTACCGATTCGGCTGACTTGAAATTATGTATGTGTATACTATTAAAACAAGAAACAAAATTGAAAAAAACCCAAAAAAACTATAGCATATTACTTTTTATGCCACTGGTTTCCTTTAAATTTGAGAGATTCTCATTAAAGGTATTTTAGGTATAGAAAATATAATCCAACGATTTAATTATGTTTGTTAGATGGATTTACCATTATGTTAGGTCCATNTTTGTGATGAGATTCTAAATCAGGTGATCTGGCTTTGATATTACCGATTCGGCTGACTTGAAATTATGTATGTGCAATCTATTATCTATACTATTAAAACAAGAAACAAAATTGAAAAAAACCCAAAAAAACTATAGCATATTACTTTTTATGCCACTGGTTTCCTTTAAATTTGAGAGATTCTCATTAAAGGTATTTTAGGTATAGAAAATATAATCCAACGATTTAATTATGTTTGTTAGATGGATTTACCATTATGTTAGGTCCATATATTAATAAACATCCAATATATGAGATCGTGGAATATTTTGGTCATTTTGATCATTACAATAAGAAATAAAAAATATTAGACTGTTCAACCAAATGAAATAATTTTTTTATTATTTATATATGTTTTATAAATACAATAAGAGATTGTTAAACTGATATATTTTTAACATAACAATTTGATAATGATATATAATACTATATGTTTTGTAAATACAAGAAGAGATCACAGTGTCTTATTGAACTGATAATGCTTAGCAAAGCATTCGAAACAGTAACCTAATGACGGCTAGGGTTTCGGGAAGTGATTTCAGGGTTTCATCTGGTGATGAGCAAGATGTGACGATGGATGATGGCGGGGAGAAATATCGACCAATGGGTGACCCCCCTGATACCCCAGGATCGTGGGTGAAGAAAGTAATGGGATGTAGTGTGGGAGGAAGGACAATTTCGTAGGAGGTTGTGGATGAGGATTTTGTGGCGGCTAGACTGTCTCTCGAGTTTCTGAACGGAGAGGAGGGTGAGTCGGTAGTCACGATTGGTGTGGAAGTGTTGGAGGCTATGAATAATCTGTGGAGGAAGTGCATTATTGTTAGGGTTTTGGGAACAACTGTCTCGCTATCGAATATGACAAGGAAACTGATGGAACTGTTGAAGCTTAAAGGTGCTATGTTTGTCATGGATTTGCCTAGACAGTTTTTCATGGTACGTTTCAACCTTGAGGAGGAATATATGGCAGCCTTGTCTGGTGGCCTCTGGAGGGATTTTGGCAGCTACCTTCTTATGCAAACATGGGCTCCCGACTTCGATCCCTTGACAGGTGAATAGTGATAACTTCGGTTTGGTTCCGTATATCGAATCTACCAGCGAATTTTTACCATAAGGAGATCTTAATGGGCATAGCGAAAGGGCTCAGTAGATTAATACGAGTTGACCTCACGACACTGAATTTTGAGAGAGCTCGGTTTGCAAGAATTTGCGTGGAGGTGGATTTGAGTTAGCCGCTAAAAGGTTCAGTGGTGGTGAATGGTGAGAGATACTTCGTTTCTTATGAAGGGATCTCTGCTATTTGTGAGAGCTATGGTATGTATGGGCACGCAGTGCATAATTGTCCCCAAAGGGTGAGTGAGAGAGCTCTGACGCTAACTGCACCGGAAATATGTTCGGAGGGGTCAGACAAACCCACAAGTATGAAAGGGGAGTTTACCCAGGTGAGACAAGGGAGGCGCAATGCAGAGGCCAAGGAGAGCAATTGTACAGCTCCGCAAACTCAGAGAACTAATGGGAAAGGAACTGTCGGTCGAGGGATAAGAAAAGGGAAAGCAGTGGAGGAGGTAAGGACCTCGAACAGGTTTGGCAGTTTGGAAGAAGAGCAAGTTGTGTCGACTTCAGTGCCGAGTGAGAATAAGGAGAATGAGAACACAATGAATATTCAAGACCCAAGCACGAGTGCACCTCAGGCGAAATTGGTTACCTTTGCTGTGGATTTGGCTAAAGGGAACATGATGTCCACTAAAGGTAGTATGAGGGAGAAGAGATCAAGTGATTTGAGAAGCCCACCAGTTTTTAAGCCCAGATCAAAGTTTCATGGGCCTACTCGTGGATTGATTTTTGGCCCAGTTCGAGGGGAGTTCGAAATGCCGGTGACAGGAAAAAGACCAACGGTGGAGACGGAAAGTCTTCGTCGATCGGAATCCATTTCGGTGAGAGCTCCGATCCTGGTTGAGGAAAATGCACAGAAGGCAGGGTTACCGAATCAAGAGGAAGCTAAGAGCACGGAAAAAATTCTTTATACTTCGATGGAAGTTTCAACTCTTGCTGTCAAGGATCCCGATAGGGATCAGTTGGAAGGAGCGATTGTGGTGAAGGAGGCATAGCAGGTTGCCCTGGTGGTTCTACTTACGATCTTGGTACTCTCGTTAAAGTTTGTTGAGTCATCGTTTGATTACTTCCTTTACCACTAATTGATTGCTTAGGGACCTTAGCATACGATCTGGGCTGTTTTCCTCTCGACTTTGGATCGTGATGATATAGTCATGATGAATTGTATCTTTTGGAATTGTTGGGGGGGGGGGGGGGGGGGGGAANAAAGATCAATCAGATTTTTGCTGAACTAGTTTAATGTCGATTTCTTGGCCGTGTTTGAGACCCATGCAAGAGGGGCGAATGCGGGCAGGATCTGTCAGAGCTTAGGTTTCTGAGTTGATGCGAACGGCCAAACTGGGGGCTTATGGTTGTTGTGGAGAGCTGGAGTAGGGACCGTGAATATCGTGGATTCATCTGATTTCCTTATTCAGGCGAGAGTCGACAATGGGGTAGAGACGGTAAACATAATTGCTATGTATACGGCACCATCGGGAAGTCGAAAAAGTAGTCAATGGGCTTGCCTAGGACAAGCTATTCAGTCAATGGTTGGGCCGAGGATAGTTGGATGAGACTTCATAACTATTGTACGGTTAGACGAGCGAACTGGCGGGAATATGAGACTATCTGAAGACATTACTGTTTGGTGATTGGCTTAATGAGCAGTGCCTTATCGATATGGGATTTAGTGGCAATCAGTTTACTTGGGAACGCGGCAAGAAAGTGAGCTCCTTTGTTGCAGAGCGATTGGACCGATTTCTCTGCTGCCCTCATTCATGACTACGGTGGCAAGAAGCTCGAGTTTGGAATCTCCCTTTACTGGCCTCCGATCACGCCCCATTATATTTACAACTCGTGCCAGAGAGCTCAGGGAATGCGAGACACCGTCCCTTTCGGTTTGAGGCGGCATGGTTACATCATGCAGAGTTTAAGGAGCTGCTTGTTGCTTCGTAGGATTGAAATATTGATACGCGGGAAGCACTGGCACGGCTAAGCTCTAAACTCAGAATGTCAAATCGGGAAGTATTTGGGAATGTCCAGAAACGAAAGGACAAGCTGGTAATGGATATTCAAGCGGTGCAGGAGAGAATTGACCAAGGTCAAACAGATGCTCTTTTGGCCAGAGAGGGTGAGCTGTTAAAGAAATTTGAGTTGGTTCTGGAAAAGGAGGAACTTATCTGGTTTTCGAGATCTAGGGAACAGTTTGTTGTGCATGGTGACCGGAAAACAAAGTTTTTTCACATGTCTACAGTGATACGATGGCGCAGAAACAGAGTGGACATGTTACAAAATGATACTAATTAGTGGGTGTCAGATGGGAAGGAATTAGAGAAGCTTGCGGTTGAATACTTTCAACGTCTCTACTCTCTACAAGATGTTGATCAAGTGATTAATTCTTTACCAGTAAGAGGCTTTGTTACACTTTCATAGGCAGAGCAGATTCTTTTGAACCGCCCATTTACAGCTGAGGAGGTAGAGATTTCGCTAAGGAAAATGGGCAGTTTCAAAGCTCTGGGACCAGACGGTTATCAATCGGTCTTATACCAGAGATGCTGGGACACAGTTGGAGAATCAGTAACTCGTTTCGTTACTCAGTTCTTTGAAACAGGAAGTTACCAGAATACACGAATGATGCTCTTGTTGTTCTGATTCCGAAAGTCCTAAAGCCGGAACGAATTACTCAGTTTCGTCCGAGAAGCCTCTACAATGTCCCGTTCAAGCTCATAACGAAGGTTATGGTCGGCAGGTCGAACATATCATGACTAAACTAATTCGACCTACGCAATCTAGCTTCATCACGGGTAGATTGAGTTTGATAACATTGTGGTGGTCCAAGAAGCGATTCACTCTTTTCGAAGGAAGCAGTGTCGTAAAGGGTGGATGCTCTTAAAATTGGACCTAGAGAAGGCCGACCGAGTTCGATGGGACTTTTTGGAGGAGACCCTTCGCGTGGCTGGTTATCTGAGGTATGGGTTCAACAGATTATGGAATGTGTAGCTAGAGATGAACATTTTATGGAATGGAAAGAAGTCTGAATCCTTCAAATCCATTGTGTGGCCTTAGACAGGGAGTTGTACGGCTTCTCTGGCTGAGTTATGGGGAGTCTACTATGGCCTGGTGATTGCTTTGGAACAAGGCATTGGGAGAGTAGAGCTGGAGGTTGATTCATAAAAGGTGGTTGCATTTCGTACGACAGGGATTGGGGAGACTCACCCGCTCTCTTTCCTGGTACATCTGTGTAACATCCCCGAACCGGACTAGACAGGATCGACCAAACAACAATAAAACAAGNCTTTTCGAAGGAAGCAGTGTCGTAAAGGGTGGATGCTCTTAAAATTGGACCTGGAGAAGGCCAACCGAGTTCGATGGGACTTTTTGGAGGAGACCCTTCGCGTGGCTGGTTATCTGAGGTATGGGTTCAACAGATTATGGAATGTGTAGCTAGAGATGAACATTTTATGGAATGGAAAGAAGTCTGAATCCTTCAAATCCATTGTGTGGCCTTAGACAGGGAGTTGTACGGCTTCTCTGGCTGAGTTATGGGGAGTCTACTATGGCCTGGTGATTGCTTGGGAACAAGGCATTGGGAGAGTAGAGCTGGAGGTTGATTCATAAAAGGTGGTTGCATTTCGTACGACAGGGATTGGGGAGACTCACCCGCTCTCTTTCCTGGTACATCTGTGTAACACCCCCGAACCGGACTAGACAGGATCGACCAAACAACAATAAAACAAGAACATGCAAAGCCGACCCTCCAGCCTAACCGATCCGGGGAGTGCCACAGTACGGGGTTAAGAAACGGGTCAGCTCATTCCAGGACAAGTCCGAAAACAGAACCATCCCATTTCCTAACTCCGTTTACCTCTCGATCTTGGCCTAAGGCTTTGCAACCCGTACTTCAGTATCGAGTTGTGAACAAGTTCAAACTGAACCATACATATCAACAGAAGACTCTAAAATAAATTGCAAGGAAGTTTTAAACAAACATACTTCATTTCATTAGTTAACCAAGTATTTTCAGTTTTCAAACAAAACACAAAAAGTTTAACAAAGTCGAATACAAACATAAGGACGTCTATGGACTTTAAAAATTGAATACAACTGGACACCATAAGTAACGGGCATAAGCCTTATTTCTCCCGAACTTACAAAGCACCACTGGTAAACCATGATGAGACCACCTAGCCTGAGAACTGCCATGCTATCTACCCAAGCTAAGGGTTCCAGAAAGGGGAGACAGGAGAAAAGGGGTGAGTAATCATAAGATTACTCAGTGAGTTTCAGGACTCACCGAGAAAAGAAAACAAGCGATAAAACACACCCAAACGCACAAATTACCAAGCAAGCAATCAATCAAATAGCTGAAGCAACAGAAAAACAAATAGCTGAAGCACAAAAACGTTAGTCTCCGCGTTCTCACAACGCACAACACACGCGTGGGCACTGAGATCTCAAAGTATGGTGTGGATCCCCGTGAACACCCTGCACTTGACTATCACAAAGACCATCAAGCCGGAACATCACCATCTTACACCGGCCCATGGTCCAAGTGCAGATTACGGCCCTGTTGCGCCCTTCCTCTTCCGGAACACCGTCTCCGTACTCCGTCGGGTACACTCGGCCCATTAGGCTGCAATCCCGTCTCTCCAAGTCTTCCTCCCACCTCTCTGTCATTCGATACCGTAGGAAGGCATTGGGATCACACACATACTGCCACTAAACCGCATCTCACGGTTCCGCCATAGTCCGGAAGACTACCTGGTCAACCGAACTGACTCACCACAAACACCACAACTCAGATCCAATCACCACTCAACACTAAACTACTCCAATCTCATCTCTTNCCGGAAGACTACCTGGTCAACCGAACTGACTCACCACAAACACCACAACTCAGATCCAATCACCATTCAACACTAAACTACTCCAATCTCATCTCTTCATCAACCACAACTCATGGCTCTCACTAGTCGATTCTCAAACACATCCCTCTGTGGCACCATAGAAACGTTAGTTTGCACCACAGAGGTCACCTGCACAAGATAGACTCTTACACACACAACAAGTACATCACCGTTATCAATTCTACTACCAAACAATACTACCCCAAATGCATAACAACTACTCCAATGAATAACAACTACCCCGATGCATAACTATTTTCTTAAAACTATCACTATTACTATCCAAGACTATTCTAATCACACCTTATATCGNCAAACACCACAACTCAGATCCAATCACCACTCAACACTAAACTACTCCAATCTCATCTCTTCATCAACCACAACTCATGGCTCTCACTAGTCGATTCTCAAACACATCCCTCTGTGGCACCATAGAAACGTTAGTTTGCACCACAGAGGTCACCTGCACAAGATAGACTCTTACACACACAACAAGTACATCACCGTTATCAATTCTACTACCAAACAATACTACCCCAAATGCATAACAACTACTCCAATGAATAACAACTACCCGATGCATAACTATTTTCTTAAAACTATCACTATTACTATCCAAGACTATTCTAATCACACCTTATATCGCTAACAACTTAGACATCCCTACCAAGTTCCTTTTCTAAAATTTCTAGCATGCAGACTCTTATCTAACCACCAAAACGGTATATGCAAAAAAAATCCTTTGAAAACACTTAATTTATGCTTGACAAATTCCATCCATGCATTAAAAACCACGATCACTTAACATGCAAGAAAACTCTTTTAAAAACCATTACTAAGCAATCCTCATCTCCAATGGCGGATCCACATGTTGTGGTGTAGGGTCAGTTGACACCCCATTAATTTGGAAGAAAAAGAAATTATAATGTATATTTGTTAGTTTTTAATTAAATTTGTTATATTGAACCCCNCTTATATCACTAACAACTTAGACATCCCTACCAAGTTCCTTTTCTAAAATTTCTAGCATGCAGACTCTTATCTAACCACCAAAACGGTATATGCAAAAAAAATCCTTTGAAAACACTTAATTTATGCTTGACAAATTCCATCCATGCATTAAAAACCACGATCACTTAACATGCAAGAAAACTCTTTTAAAAACCATTACTAAGCAATCCTCATCTCCAATGGCGGATCCACATGTTGTGGTGTGGGGTCAGTTGACACCCCATTAATTTGGAAGAAAAAGAAATTATAATGTATATTTGTTAGTTTTAAATTAAATTTGTTATATTGAACCCACAAAAAAGTCAAATCTTTTAGCCCATATTATATTGAACCCACAAACTAAAAAAGAAATTATTTGTTTTTGACATTTACCTGGCCCAAATTATAAAGTTCAATTACTTATCAAGTTTTAATTCTTCCCCTTCTAAATCCTAACCTAATGTCAACGACAGAATTTTTTGTTTTCAGCCTCTTCAAACTTCCCTTCTGTGTTTCTCTCATCTTCTACTCTTCTCTTTTGCTCAAGTAATTCCAGGTTTCAAATCAAATTTTTGTTTCATCACTACCTTTATGTATTTAATCATTAAATATATTTGTACGGACAAAATTAGTATGTAAATTTTGTTTATTGCTGTACAATTTATGGTTTTGAATAACATAAACTATTAGTAAGCTTGACTAAAGGTTTTAGGGTATGATCAAACACACAAAAAAGAATTAACACAGAAAAATAAAGTTTGGTTGAAGTTTGAACTGTTTTACCAATTTGGTATTCTGTGAAATTAAGTTATTAGAAGTACTATTGAACTAATAACGATAACAAATAGTTTCTAACTTAAAGTATTAAAATATTTACTCTTTGTTATTTTTNAATTAAGTTATTAGAAGTACTATTGAACTAATAACGATAACAAATAGTTTCTCACTTAAATATTAAAATATTTACTCTTTGTTATTTTTATTTCAGATGAATCAAACGTCATTGAAGAATTTTTTGAAACGAAAAGATCCACCTTCATCTTCCGGTAATATAGATGATTTGCCATCAGATCCTGCTGATAAAAAAAGATTAGAAAGTTACCATCCAAATCAAAGAGATGAGGTAATCCGCAAGTACTTGGTTAAAAGTCCTTGTAAACCCGGGGGTCATAATTTTAAACAGATATCGATAGGAGGTGTAATGAGGCGATTTAACGTAGCTTGGTTTCACATGTTTCCAAACTGGTTAGAGTATAATGTGAAGAAAGAAGCAGCTTTTTGTCTTTGTTGTTACTTGTTCAGGGATAATGTTGGTAAAGGAGGAAAAAATGATACATGGAGCATTGAAGGATACTCTAGTTTGAATAAGTTTGAAANTTTAAACAGATATCGATAGGAGGTGTAATGAGGCGATTTAACGTAGCTTGGTTTCACATGTTTCCAAACTGGTTAGAGTATAATGTGAAGAAAGAAGCAGCTTTTTGTCTTTGTTGTTACTTGTTCAGGGATAATGTTGGTAAAGGAGGAAAAAATGATACATGGAGCATTGAAGGATACTCTAGTTTGAATAAGTTTGAAAGAATTTCAAGACATGGGATAAGTGCTTTTCATAAGAATGCAGTCATGAAGTGTGAAGACTTGATGAATCAAAGTCGTTCTGTCAAGCATGCTCTGCAAAAACAAGATGATATTACGAAGAATGAGTATCGAGTTCGGTTGAGTGCTTCAATTGATGANCAAGACATGGGATAAGTGCTTTTCATAAGAATGCAGTCATGAAGTGTGAAGACTTGATGAATCAAAGTCGTTCTGTCAAGCATGCTCTGCAAAAACAAGATGATATTACGAAGAATGAGTATCGAGTTCGGTCGAGTGCTTCAATTGATGATTCCAGATACTTATTACGGCAAGGATTACCTTTTCGTGGTCATGATGAGTCCGAAAAATCTGCTAACAGAGGTAATTTTGTAGAGCTCTTGAAATACACTGCTGAACAAAATGAAGTTGTTAGTAAGGTTGTTTTATAGAATTCTCCTGGGAATAATCAAATGATATCTCCAATGATTCAGAAAGATATAGTGAATTGTTTTGCTGAAGAGTTAGTCAAGTCTATTGTTGAAGAATTTGGTCATGATGTTTTCGGCTTATTGGTGGATGAGTCGGCTGAAATTTCTGATAAAGAACAAATGGCGGTAGTGTTTCGTTTTGTTGATAAAAGT
>OVBB01002137.1:0-12139 GCA_900406415.1 Isatis lusitanica | reverse complement strand
GCATGCGTCAGTTAAAGGACTTTTAGGGATGTCTAAATCAGGGGGAGTAATGTTGTACTCTTTCCTCATTAAGGTTTTGTCCCAGTGGGTTTTTCTTTAGTGAGGTATTAATGAGGCAGCATCCCCAAGCGTATTACAAAGATCCTTGGTTGCATCGGGTTCGGTCATTTCGTCCAAGGGGGGGGGGTGTTATGAACCATTTGGTTTAATGGACTCAATACAGACCGACCCACGTAGAGGTTATTTCCATAGCCGGTCCTTAGGATAAATAGATCTTTTCCTAATTAGACATGGAATAGGTTAATAGTATATTTCCATATTGATCCTTATTGTAAACCTATATAAAGAGACATTTGGTCCTCATTAATAATACACAGAATACAAGTTATTCACAACATACATATAGTATAGTTGTTTCTTCAAATTCAATCGTTCTGTTATAGTGGGACAAACAAGTCACACCATAGAGGGAGATAAAGTTGCATACGTATTACTCACATGTGTTAAATAGTGAATACAGTAGCAAGCGGGTGGTTGTGAGGCGCAGCTGGATCTCTTCCCAAATCTTGAGGAACTTTCTTTGGAAAATGTCAATCTGGAAAGCATCGGAAAACTTAATGGTCTCCTTGATCGGGTTGAGATTTCAGAAACTAAAACTACTTCAAATCTCTGACTGTCAACAGCTCAAATGTCTTTTCTCAGCCAAAATATTAGTAGGTGCTTTGCCAAACCTGCAATAGATTAAGGTTGTCGTGTGCTGGAGGTTGAAGAAGCTTTTCATTTTTTCTCCAGTCCTAGTTGGTCTCAATGCTGAGTCTTTTGCTACTAAGCTAAGTGTCATTAGACTCAAATCTCTTCCTCAGTGAAGAAGCATATGCAATGACAGAGAGGTGCTCAAATCTCTGGAACAGGTACTAGTTAATGTCTGTAATTGCCTAGAGGGCTTTCCCCATTGTCTCTATTAATACTGATCGGCTAGAAGATCTAGAGTGGGACCTCCCCTTTGGTCAAAATAAAAGTGAGAATTACATTATTTTCACAAAATTATAAACTCTTTATTTTACTGCTAAACCTTTAAAAGAACTAAGTATTAGTCAGTGATATATATGTACAGATTTTAGTGTTATTAATCTTCATTTGTAGATACTTTTTGATAGTTTTTGTATACATTTAGGCATTATTAAGTTGTACATTCTTGCATATGTCTTTATTAGGTCATGGAATGGCTATCTAGTGGATTTCAAGGGGATAGAGTGGAGATATGCCAAGAAAGATGAAGATTTCAGCACATTGTTCCCCCAAGGACCTGATACACCAACCAGATTTAGGCAGTTACGACGCAGCGGGATGACACAGCGACCAAATCACGTTGGTGCAAGAATCAAGAGAAATCGAGTCCGAAGACACACATCAACGTGATACCAGGAGGAAATAGGTCGCTCTATGACAGCGACTTGATGCAACAACCTAATCATCTGGGTGCACGACTTGGACAGGATTTGACTCTTTTTTCTCCCCTTTATNCTTGAGCCTTATCCCATTTGAAACCAACATCCTTCTTGATCACTTCTGTTAATGGGGCTGCTATGGTGCTAAAGTCTCGCACGAATCTTCTATAAAAGCCAGCCAAACCGTGAAAGCTTCTTACTTCCCCAACGTTTTTAGGACTAGGCCAGTCACGAATAGCTCTGACCTTCTCCTAATCGACCTTGACTCCTTTTGTGCTTACTACAAAACCAAGAAACACAACACTATTCGTGCAAAAGGAGCACTTCTTGAGGTTAGCATAAAGTTTCTCTTGCCTAAGTAAGTCCATAACCAACTTCAAGTGTGATAGATGTTCATCTAAACCCTTGCTATAAACGAGGATATCATCAAAGTATACCACAACAAATACACATATGTAGGCCCTAAGAACATGATTCATCAAACGCATAAAGGTGCTAGGTACATTAGTTAGACCAAATGGCATCACAAGCCACTCATAGAGACCATGTTTAGTTTTGAAAGCAGTTTTCCACTCATCCCCTTCTCTCATCCTAATTTGATGATAGCCAGATTTCAAATCTATCTTAGAGAAGATATGATCCATGCAACTCGTCTAACATATCATCTAATCTAGGTATGGGATGGCGATACATTACAGTGATGTTATTGATGGTACGACAGTCCATGCACATTCTCCAACTCCCATCCTTTTTGGGCACTAGAAGGACCGGCACAGCACAAGGGCTCATGCTCTCTCGAATGTGGCATTTAACCATAAGTTCCTCAACTTGTCGTTGCAATTCTTTTGTTTCCACCGGGTTGGTGCGATAGGCCGGTCGGTTAGGTAGAGAAGCTCCAGGGACCAAATCTATCTGATGCTCAATTCCCCTGAATGGGGGTAATCCGTCTGGAGTCTCTGCTGGAAACACATCTTTAAATTCCTGTAGTAGAGCTTGGAGTTCACTCGGATAACACTCATCCGGTGTTTGGTTAGTTGCACACATGATAGAATCTTTAAAAACAAACAAAAGAAAAGGCTTCTTAAGATGAAGAGTTTTCTTTACCTCACTAGACTTAGCAAAGAAGTTCGGATGCTTAGTTGTTTTCTTACTCTGCTTCTGATCATTGTAAACCTCTTGAGGAGTCATAGGCACCAATACATTTTTTCGGCCATTGAAAATGAAGGAATGGCGATTAGTGTAGCCATCGTGAACCACTCTCCTATCTGATTGCCAAGGTCTTCTCAACAAGATGTGATTAGCTTCCATTGGTAAGACATCACAAAGAACTTCATCTTTGTACTCGCCAATCTCTAAAGGAACTTTGATTGTTCCGAAACTTTCATTTCTCCTTCATCGTTTAACCAATTAAGTGTGTATGGTACTGGATGTGGCTGAGCTTTGAGGTTGAGCTTCTTGACCATTGTCTCACTAGCTACATTGGTGCAACTAACTCCATCGATGATAAGACTACACACCTTGCCTTGCACAAGGCACAGAGTATGAAACAGATTCTCTCTTTGAGCCTCTTCTTCGGTTTTGTTTTGTAGACTCAAAGTTCTTCTTGCCACGAGAATCTCTCCTCTGACTGGTAACAACTCTGTCTCCTCAGGTGAATCTTCTTCTTTCTCGTCCTCAGAAGTAATGTCGCCATTGTCCAAGAGTATCATGGTACGTTTGTTAGTACACTCATTAGCANGTTTGTTAATGCACTCATTAGCTTAGTGCCCACGGCCGTGGCACTTAAAACATTTCACATCACGGGAACGAGTACTCGCGTCCTTGGCTTTGTCCTTTGTATCTTGAGATGAATGGGCATCCCTTTTGTAACCGTGAGCAGCTCTGTTCTCTTTTGAAAAAGATGCTTTGTCTTCACGAGAATAGCTAGACTTGTAGGTGTTGGATGAGGAGTGGGATGACCTATACGAGCCTTTCCTCTTAACTTGTTGTTCGAACATCACGGCTTTGTGTAGCATATCTTCCATTACATCATAATGTTGAGTCTCTAACTGGTCTTGAATTTCACGGTGAAGACCTCTTAGGAAACGAGCTATAGTAGCTTCTTTGCTTTCCACTATCTCAGCCCTCAACATTAGCTTCTCCATTTCTTGAAAATATTCTTCCACCATGCGTGAACCTTGACTCAAACGGTTGAGCCTCTGATGCAAGTCACAGTTATAGTGGCTAGGGACAAACCTCTTCCAAGAGGAAACTTCAATCTCTCCATTCCTTTTCCTCATAGTGACTAGCTGATCCCACCAATTCAGAGCGTAGTCGTAGAACTCAGTAGCGGCCACTCTGATTTTGTTCTCCTCGGTGTAGCGCTTGGCCATAAATATGAGCTCCCTCTTCTTTTCCCACTCAAGGTAGGCGTCTGGGTCACACTTGCCATGTAAGGGAGGTATCTTGAGTTTGATGCCAGCAAAATTGTCTCGGTTATGGTCATAGCGTTTCCTTGAACTCTTTCTACTACCTTCAGATGAATCACTATCACCACTGCTACTGCCGCTGTTGTCCAACTGATTGGACTCGTGACCTTCTAGGTCTAGAGGGTCGTCACTCTTTTGCTTCTCATCGGCTGGTTCTTTGCCTGACCTCTGGTTCTTCTTTTTCGTCTTGCACAAGCCGTAGTCACTTTTGAGGTAAGAGATCTCAGCTTGTAGCATTTTCCTTATCTCAGCAGACAAAGCCTCATCTATCTTAGTTGGTCGAGCCACACTTTCCTCTTCCTCCTCTTCACCAGCCATAGTTCCTGAAAGTTCAAGTACAGAAACCCGCAGTCAAAAGATCACCAATACAGAACACCAATGGTTTTAGTCAGTTCGGACCGATTACAACAAAACTTTCGAACGAAATATCAAATCAAGTCCAAAAATCCTGAAACTGATTTTGTAAATAACTAGACTCTTCCTAGTTTCTGGAACACTTTGAATCACGGAAAACAAACGAGCCAATATTTTTAGAAAATTCGCACAATCAGACATACGGATTCAGTTTGGAATATGAAAAGTTACTAAGAATAGAAAGTTCGTTTTCAGGATCGATTTGTGAACAAGCAGATCTACTCCTAACAACTGGTGAACAGATGAACGAGAGATCATTAACAACACTGAACAACACTCACACACTTCAAACAACACAAACAACAATCACCAAAACTAGGTAATGAAGAGACACAAAATGAAACAAGATGGATAACAAAGATCGGACACTTAGCTTTGGCAGAGCTTGCTCTGAAATCACTTAACACGATTCTCCCAAGGATTCAAACTCTGTTAAGCCAAAGGATAGATCTGACACAAGGTGGAATGATGAAACGCGGAAAGAACACTAGATATTGATATGGATATGGAGTGAGATATGAATGGTCGGATGTGTTGGATAGGGAAACGAATGGATAGATGGTTTAGATGGAACTCGTACAAGCTATGACTGACTTGAACAAGCAAACTTATGGATTCGTTGATATGACACACAACGAACTCACAAGGGTTTCTCCTTGATATTACACACAAAGAGATATGATCTTCTTTAGAAAGGTTTTTGATAAAAAGAAAGATGGTTTCAGCCAAGGCCAAAACAAGAGTATAAATAGGTCTGGGAACAGGCTCCCAAAGACCTAACTCAAAACGCTGAGTTCTAAGAAACTTAGAGAAAGAAACGAGCATAAGAGAAATGTTGAAAGGGTGGTCCAAGTACTAAACAACATAGGCAATTACAAGAGTATTAACTTAGCCTCATTAAAAACCTTGCCAAGACCAAAACCCAGGGTAGGATAAAAGACCTTGACAAGGAAAATAGCACCAAGATAATACTCACCTATGTGTTTAGTCAGCTTGAATACACATAAGAGTATTGTAGATGAAACTATCTTTGTGAGACTTGATTTGGTTGAGCAAAGTCTCAATGGTCTTGTTCAATGCTTTGGTTCTTGATCTTGTTACTGGTCCACTCTGAATCTCCAAGTCTTGATCAGCAACATCCTCGCCAAGTCCATGTTCCTGCTCAGGTACAAGTTCAACTCCATGCTCAGCTACATGTTCCAGATTGTGCTTCTCCATGATCACATCAAGACACCATGTCCTGATGCTGAGAGGATGAGCGGCTGGCTTGTTCGGGACAAGGCCAGACGCTGTGTCCTGATGCTGAGAGGATGGGCGGTTGGCTTGTTCGGGACAAGGCCATACGCCATGTCCTCGAGACAAGATGATGGGCGGCTGGCTTCTCTTGCTGAGCCAGGCACAATGTCTGGACGGGTTGCTGGCTTTCTGGACCAACCCAGACGCCGTGTCTTGATGGACATGAGATGGGCGGCTGGCATTCCGGACCAAGTCAGACGCCGTGTCTTGCTAGATATGAGATGGGCGGCTGGCTTTCTGGACCAAGCCAGACGCCGTGTCTTGATGGACATGAGATGGGCGGCTGGCTTTCTGGACCAAGCCAGACGCCGTGTCTTGATGGACATGAGATGGGCGGCTGGCTTTCCGGACCAAGCCAGACGCCGTGTCTTGATGGACATGAGATGGGCGGCTGGCTTTCCGGACCAAGCCAGACGCCGTGTCTTGATGGACATGAGATGGGCGGCTGGCTTTCCGGACCAAGCCAGACGCCGTGTCTTGATGGACATGAGATGGGCGGCTGGCTTTCCGGACCAAGCCAGACGCCGTGTCTTGCTAGATATGAGATGGGCGGCTGGCTTTCCGGATCAAGCCAGACGCCGGGTCTTGATGGACATGAGATGGGCGGCTGGCATTCCGGACCAAGCCAGACGCTGTGTCTTGCTAGATATGAGATGGGCGGCTGGCTTTCCGGACCAAGCCAGACGCCGTGTCTTAATGAACATGAGATGGGCGGCTGGATTTCCGGACCAAGCCAGACGCCGTGTCTTGATAGATATGAGATGGGCGGCTAGCCTTCCAGTATAGTTGGGGCGGCTGGCCTTGAATCGTGTGTTCTTTCCTTTAGTCCATCGATCTCCGAGGAGGAGATTTTGAGACCTAGGATAGGGCAAAGATAGAGGTCTTGGTCAGTCTAGAGCCTCCCACTAATGTCAAGGGCATCAGAAGTTTCTTGGGGCATGCTGGGGTTTACAGAAGATTCATCAAGGATTTCTCCAAGATTGCTAGACCATTGACTAAGCTCCTATGTAAAGATGCTGCTTTTGAGTTGGATGAAGAATGTTTAGAGGCATTTCAAAGGATCAAGAAGGAGTTGGTTAGTGCACCCATTGTTCAAGCACCATATTGGGATTTGCCTTTTGGACTTCTGTGTGATGCTAGTGATTTTTCTGTTGGTGCTGTGGTGGGGCAGAAGAAAGACAAGAAGCTGCATGTAATCTACTATGCTAGCAGGACCTTAGATGAGGCACAAATCAAGTATGCAACCACTGAAAAGGAGCTCATAGCTATAGTGTTTGCTTTTGAGAAGTTTAGGTCTTATTTGGTTGGGTCAAAGGTCATTGTCTACACAGACCATGTTGCATTGAGACACCTTTTGGCAAAGAAGGATGCTAAACCAAGGCTACTGAGATGGATCTTGCTGCTTAAGGAGTTTAACTTAGAGATTAAGGACAAGTCAGGTGTTGAAAATGGAGTAGCTGATCACTTGTCAAGGCTGAGAATTGAGAATGATATCCCAATTGATGATTCACTTCCTGAGGAACAACTTATGGCTATCAATGTTTTACTTGAAGCTGTGGAGATAGCAAACAAGTTATAGGAAGCTGAAAAGATGGATGAGAAGTTTCCATGGTATGCTGATTTTGTCAACTATTTGGCAGGTGGGAAAGAACCAATGAGATTGGACAGCTATCAAAGGAAGAAGTTTCTCAAAGATGTGACAAGATACTTTTGGGATGACCCTTACCTTTACACTACTTGCAAGGATAAGTTGTAAAAAATATGTGTGGCTGAAGAGAAAGTAGAAGACATTCTACAACATTGCCATGGTTCAGCTTATGGTGGACATTTTGCCACTATCAAGATAGTTGCTAATTCTCTATTTGCAACATTGCCAAGGTGTGCTTCTCAATTCTCTATTTTCATGGGTTGTTGGATCTGATTTTTAAAAGTTGAATTCACTTGTTATGGGTGCTTGAATCAAGCTTCTAGTGCTAAATGAACTTTGATTATTGAGTTATTGAGCAATAGCTGCTGTGGCTAATTCACCGTAATTCAAGAAATTTGGAGATTTTTGGAATTTTAAGGTTCTTCATTTTGGGTGTGACGAAAAATTTAGGGGTATTGTTTGATTGTAGTTTTCTTTAGGTACAAATGAGTGTGTTAAGGCCAATGGAAAAAGACTTGCATGTTTAGATCACTTTTGTTTCACAAATTCTTCAAATTTCTTCAAAAAGTGATTAAGTATGTGATGAAATGACATTGTGTGTTTGTGATGAGTTGGTGTTGTTGGTTTGTTGATTTCATGGCTATGACACAGCCTGAATGTTGATTGACTGAGAATTGCCAAGAGTTTCACTTAATTTTCACTTTCTCATTTGGAAAAGACATGTTTAAGAAAGGAATTTATTTGCTCTTAAGATTGTGAAAAATTGTGTTACTCATTGCTAAACTCTTTATTTGTGCTGTGGGATTGAGCTCGCAATTGATTTTCTTGCTATGATTTTTCTGTTTTGTAGAATGGGGAAGGATAAAGCAACTACTCAAGGCACTTCATCTACTTCAAGGAATTCTTCCTCAGCTTCAGACAAAGGAAAGGCAATTGCAAGGCCCACCACCAAAGCAAAGAAAGTCCCCACTCCTAAGCTAAGGAAAGAATCATCATCTTCTAGAAAAGAAGTGGAAGAAGATGTGCCATATCATTAAGCGAGTGAGCAAGAAGGACGACAAAGAAAGGCAAAGAGAAGCAAATTCCTAAGCCTACTTTTGAAGATCTGTACAACCTTTTCCTTGCCATGAAGTTCCTTCCCACTAAATTCCCTGATGTGAACTTGCTGCATATGATGGAAATATATGAAGATGTGTGGTTGATCATGAAGAACATGAGCACATACAGACTGCTTAGATTTGCNTTGTGCCAGGGCATAAGTTAGAAGCGTGTCAGTTTCTTGTTTCGCTAAAGGCAACTTTTTGTCTGGCTGGACAGTCTAGTGAGGAGTATGGTCAGGGTTACATAACATTCACCATCAATGGGAAGAAGTTCATAATAGGTTTTGATGAGCTGAGCACGATTTATGGGTTCTCTTCTGGAGAGAGCACCTTGCAACCTTCCCAAGAAGAGCCAAGGTACATATGGGAGACCACTGCTTATAATGAGTATGTGATCGGCAAGATCAAGAATACCGACATCAGGAACCCAGCTGTAAGGTATGTGCAGAAGACCCTTTCTGAGACTTTCTATGGGCGGAAGTAGACGGGTACAATTAAGGAGGAAGTTCTTAGTTTCATCACAGTTGGTTTGAGACCACTCCTAGATTCCAAGTTTGCCAATGGGAGTGCGATCTACACGGGCAGAGAGCCAGTTTGTGTGGTCCAGACATTTGTTCGGCATTGGCTTGAGCGTCAGAGGTGGGGTTACACGAACAGGGATAAGGAGCCTTGTCTGCGCTTGGATGGCATGAGCACTCCGATTTGAGAGCCAGACCCATTCAGTTGCTCACTACCACAGACATGTTTAGCGATAGGATCCACAAGTTCTTCCTCGCTAAAGCAGATTTTTTGGGAGGTCGACTGAGCGACTTATATGGAAACAAATTCAAGGTAGCACATCCCCACAAGACCACCATTCTTCTGCTGCCCGCCCCCAATCTCTCCTCTACTGCTTACATGGACAACATAATGTTTAAGAGTCGCCTCTATGACCCGTGACACAGGGTCGGCTAGAGACCATCACTCTTGATAGCATGAAGAGGACATAGAGAGCAGCACAGGATGCAGTAGAGCACCCCGCAGAGCACCCCGCCGAGCACAGACCACCATCACCTATCTATGACATCTCTCAGTACCATTTTAGGCAGTCACTTAATTCATTTCCTAAGGGACCTCTAATGGAGCCTCATGAGCATATTCAGAGGTGGAACAAGTTCCAGGAGAACATTGGCAAATTTGTGAAGTCAGTGAAGACAACGAAGAATCAAATTAAGAAGCTTATGGATTCATCATCTTGTTCAAGCACTCAGGGACGGCCTCGAGATCTACCAATGCCGGATGCAGTTGGCGACGAAGACGCAGAGTGACGACGCCACTCTTATCATGGTGGTTCTAGCCAGGCGACTTACCCAGCTCCTCCCGCCCTCTAATATCATGACCGGAAATAGCGCAGGCGGATCCAGACCCCTTCACCACCAGCCTTGGACAATGAGTCTCCCACCATCTCCACGTACAGACCATTCAGACACTTGAGGTACCACTCCTTCCACTCTCGTATATATTAGCTCTTTGTTTCTCTTTATTTTTCTTTCTCTTTATCTTTGGTTTCTTCCTCGTACTTGTTTCCCCACCGAGAAAGTGTGAGATAAGTTTGGAGGAAGAGACCAAGTATTTGACCTAGTATTTTATTTTGTTTTCTCTTTTTGAGTCTGCATTTGCATTGTTAATAGCTATTAATTCTTCAAAAATTGAAAAAAAATTGAAAAATTGAAAAAATTGAAAAAATTGAATTTAGATCATTTTTCTTTTGATTTTAGGATTGAGTCAAGCTTCATTCTAGGTTTCATTTGCATATGCATAGTGGACGATGATGAATTTTCCTTGTAGGAGTTCACATTGGAGATTGAAAATAATGCACTTGTTAGTAGTTATAAGTTGCTTGAACTTCCTCTAAAAAAAAAGTAAAATTCATTGTTAGATAAGCTTGCTTTGAAAACCCATATCATTGTGAACCTTGCATGATGTCCAAAGCATCCTTATGAACTAATTGACATTAACTTGAATCTAATTCTCTTGCTAAGAGGCTTGAAATGCATTCTCTTGGATAAGGCTTGGGTTTCCTTTTCCATTTGCCACTCTTATGCTAACCCAATAATTTCTCATCTCCCTTGAAACCTGAATCTCCTTTCTAGACCAACATTAATTTGTTTGAGTGAGGCCTTTTCCTTGATAGCATTTATATGTGCAAAAACTTGAGAGTATTGGGGATGAAAAAGGTTGTTCTTCATTTTGGCTAGCAATAGATCCTCATTAAGCTAGCAATTAGGTGGGAAGTGAGATGAGAAAGTGTTTAAAGATATATGATGTTGAGGTTTGGGGAGTGAAATGAATGAAAATGAATAAGTCTATGAAATAAAAGAGTCTCTAGGGAATAATTCAAGAAAAGTGAGAAGAATAAGCTCTAAAAAAAAAAAAAAAGAGATAGCCCCCTAAGTATTAAGAGATATGGAAAGAAAGAAGCATATAGGGAGATAAAAAAAAGGAGTCAAATGAAGAAAGAGCTAAGTGAAAAACCCTAGATAACAAGCAAAGGAAATGAGACTTCATTGGGTGAGAGATTTTCTTTTTCGGAAGTTTGGGTTTGATTAGTGAAAAGATTGATATACTACAAAAGAGTAGAAGATTTAGATCATATCTAGGAATAAGTAGAGAAATGAGGATAACCTTTGTATGCATAAGTTGTTCCCTTTCTTAGATAGATTTTGTGCAATGTCAAATGCTTCTTGTTTTGAGAGTTAGCCACCCAAAAGAGAAATTCTCAAGCCACCACAAAAAGCCTTAACCAAAACCAAAGGAGAATGATTAACACTCGCTTAGCAAGACTGCACCTAAACACTTTAATGAATGTAAAAGGTTGCTTTGGCTTGATTGCATGAGTTCCATTTGGTTTTGATGATTAGGGGTTAAGTTTTGATAGCATTGAAGTATTATGAAGTCTATGGTGTCTAGTTCATGCAATTTGTAACTACTTGGAAGGACCTTGTGCTGAATCTCTTGTGTGAATTTTGTGGTTCTGAATCCACACCTTCAAACCTCTCTTTCATTCTTTTCTTTAGCTTTGCTTGAGGGCAAGCAAAGGATAAGTTTGGGGAAGTTAATATGTATAGATTTTAGTGTTTTTAATCTTCATGTAGATACGTTTCGATAATATTTGCATACATTTAAGCACTACTAGGTTGTACATTCTTGCATATGTCTCTATTAGGTCATGGAGTGGCTATCTAGTGGAATTCAAGGAGATAGAGTGGAGATAAGCCAAGAAAGATGAAGATTTCAGCACATTTTTCCCCCAGTGACCTGATACATCGACCAGATTTAGGCAACTACAATGCAGCGGGATGACACAGCAACCAAATCACGTAGGTGCAAGAATCGAGAGAAATCCAGTCCGAAGACACACAACGACGTGATATACAGAGAGGAAATAAAGTCGCTGTGTGACAACAACTTGATGCACCGACCTAATCATCCGGATGCACGACTTTGACGGGTTTTGACTCTCTTTTCCTCCCCTCTAGATAATTTGGCCCAGTTTGTTGGGCCAAATTTATGGTTTTTCTTATGCTCAACTATAAATAGGATGTGAACTTAATATTTTAACCATCTTTTGAACCTTAAACAACTTGTATACACTTTTGGTAATTTTTGAGTTTATTTCAATTTTCTCTTCCAAACTTTGTTGTTCTTCTTGATTTCTCTCTTTCCCCTTGCTAATATTGTGATTAGTCATCTATCCATTATGGGTTTGTGTATCTTCACCATGAT
>OVBB01002132.1:0-12165 GCA_900406415.1 Isatis lusitanica | reverse complement strand
CATATCCAATAAGTTGTCGATCCCCTTTGGTGTGTAATATCCAGAGAATCGGTCCGCCGGTAAATCAGGAGTCTTCCGCAGCTTCTGTGTCATCATTCACTCCACATCCTTTGATCTTTGATACCTCACGGTTTCTTTGATGTAAAGCTTATCCCTTTCACCATCTTAGAGTGCCGACTCCTTGGGAGGTTCGTTTCAGTTAGATTTGAACTTTTTATGTGTGAAAAACTAGTGGCCGCCATATTTTAACATCTTCTAAACATTATCTAAAAGGAAAAAAGAAACACATGTTAGAGTTTTTGAGAGGTGTTTCTTCTCTCCTCTCTTCTTACCGTAGCGCCGGCGCCTCGGTTCTCCGTTTTCCCTTTCCGGTGGACAGTATCTCTCACCGCTAGCAGAAATGGACCCACTTCGTCTCGTTGTTCTTTTTCGGCTACCTCCTAGCGAGATTTCATGGTCAATACACTAGATCTGGGTTTTGATTCACTCGTGTGGTGGTGGTGTTGGTTTATGGCTGCTCCTGAGTNTTTTTTTTTCCCCCCCCCCCCCCCCCTTCCCCATTGGCTGATGTTTGGGGACGACATTCCCCTAGGGTTGGGATCAAATTCTCCCCTTGTTATCTGGTTTCTCCATCTCCGGTCTCTCCTTGATAGTTTACGCACGAGATTGACTCGAGATTGACTCACTGTTTGGTTTTAGAGATTGGATTCACTATCTGTGCAAACACAAGAAAACGTTAACTATATTATAATTATTATAATTATTAGTATAATTAAAAGAACCTTAAAATTAATTCCCAATTAAATTCTGATTAACTAGTTAAATTAGGCCTTATACAACCACACATAGCACCTAATGCAATCCCGAACACATAGTTTATTAATATATAAAGTTGAGGTTATATGCTTATAATGAGATGACTGGTTTTAAAAAGAGTGATCGAAAATGCAGATTCAAGAGTTCGTAGAAGCGAACGTTTACAGTTTCGAATGTTATCACGTTGCTTATTCGACTGATACAGCGATTGAAAACAAGTGTATTTATATGATATTTATGATTGGTTGATCAGTAGATGCAATAGCAGTTAAATAATAAATTAACATCGAAAACATATTTTATGATAAATATAAAAATATTAATTCAATATAATTAATAATGAAGTATTATGTGTATAGTATTTATATGTATATATATTAATTTTCTTTAGTTTTGGCAAAAAAAATTATGATTTTCAATGGAATGGAAATATTTTGAGAATTTTTTTTAAAATAATATTATATTAATAAAATTTAAGTTGTTGTATATATTTAAACTTATCGAAGAACGTTAGGCCAATCGTTCTTTCTCTCTCCTCTCTCTCTTTTCTCTCTGAAAAGCTTTGTCTTCTCCGACTTTTTTCTTACCCGTCTCCGGAGTTCTTGCCAGAACTGAGAGAGGACCCAACAAATTTTATTTTCTCTTTTCTTTTATTTTTTTTCACCTAGCATGTGCTTCTCTCTGTAGTTTGGTGTTTCTCCTTGACAGTAATGATGGCAGGGCTTTGGTCTCCTGTGAAGCTTGCGGTGGTTCTAAGAGAATGGTGGCCATGCGGTTTAGATCTGGCTGTTTTCTCAAGCGTCTTCCTCAGATGATTTCTGTTGTAGCCCTCACTTTTTGGGTTTCTCTTGTTTCTACTAGTGGCGTTGTTGTAGAGGCGGCTCGGAGTAGAGGTGTGTTTACAATGAGAAGGTGTCTTGTAATACTCGAACCACTGGTTTTCTTTCTTTCATAATCGCGGCTACTAAGGGGCGGTGGCAGATCTAGAAGGCTCTCCCGGTTTTGGACTGACAATAGTGAGGTGTGGTTTAAATACCTACTCCTAATTACCTCAGCATTACTGGATCTGGGGTCTTTTCCGGTGATGGTTGTAGACCGACAATAGTGAGTCGTGGTTTGGGTTTTGTTCTCCCACTTACTTAGGCATGATCGGCTAAAAGCTTTTTCACTTTTTCTTGTTTTCTTTGCTTCTATCTTTGCACGTTTTTCCTTTGGAAACATTTCAAGCAGATTTGGAAGCGAAGTTAGTTTTTTTACCCACTCTAACGATTCTATCGGTGGCACGGTTCTTCCATATCGATGGTGGCGGTTTGGCTTGTTGTTCAAAGAGTACAGATGCAAATCAATCACAACGTAATCCAATAGGTTTGCTTTATTAATTTGATAATAATATAAATTACAATAGATTAGAAATAGAAACTAACTTGATGTTCTTCCTTCTTGCTTGTTTAAACAAAGAAATGTTAAATAGAAGCTTGCATAAGCAATTTCCTAAAACAGAATTTTACCCGTACGTTGGTGTATGTAGCTTCAGTGGGCTTTTATCTTGCAGGATACAACTATCGATCCCTGAATTGACACCTTAAAAAGACCTTTGCAAACTCAAACTCTATTTTGAGATTTTCTGAAACTGGTTCGAAGAAAGAAGAAGATTAGAATCAAATTCCAATCTCTCTCTCCTTTGTATCTTTGATATTGTTTCTCTCTAATTATTTTGTCTCTGTTTCTCTTTTCCTCATTCGGTTATGTTGTACTGATCTCTTTATATATTGATTTCTCAATATATCAATCGGTGTTTGTTGATCACCACCGAACATGTCTTGTGTTAATCGACACAAATGTAGCCGATGAGGTGTATATATAATTATGTAAAATCTAACAATATTTATATAATCAAGACACTAAGTTTATTTATTTACAAGTAATCACCAACAATACCCCACATTTTCCATTCAAACTTAACAATACCCCACATTTTCCATTCAAACTTAACAATACCCCTACGGTTTGAATAGAAAATAAGAACCAACAATTCCGAGAAAACAGAATCAATATGCATCGGTGAAGGTGTCTTTTGGACTTGAACCTTTCCTAGTAAGCACTTATCAGATTTACTTGTGGGTAGTGAACTACAGTCTTGAACTAACCACGTTTTATAGTAAACCGAGACAATAAGTGAAACACATATCTCATCAGCTCATTTCAAGTTTATATGGTTGCATTGGTTTCGGCCCTGAACAAAGCCCGACTTCATGAGAGCTCTAGAGAATCTAGCCATCTTAATTCTCATATGTGCGACCGCGACACAACTCTCATATAGGTAACATTAATTAAGAATATTCCATTGTATCCCACTTGAATAAAGATATTAACATTATTAAGAAAATATTAACATTCATCCCTTAATCGTCAATTGAAACACAGTTTACTTCATAGGAATGACAAATGTGTCTTCCTCAGCCAGTTTGCCTCTTGAACTTAGACCATGGGATCTCCAATGTTGCTAAGTAAGGTTTCCACCAAGTGGTGACTCATTGTGTTGGCTTTAAACCCATTACCCTCGAAGTGAATACGACTTGCTCTTTCGGTAGGCCTTTAGTCAAAGGATCAGCCAAGTTTTCCTTTGATTTAATATAATCCAATGATATTACTCCATTGGAAAGCAATGACGTATTGTGGCGTGTCTCCGGCGAATATGCCTTGACTTACCATTGTAAATTTTATCTTTCCCTCTATGTAAGGCAACCATACTGTCACAATGAATACATAATGCAGTTACAGGCTTTGGCCATAGTGGGATATCTTCAATAAAATTTCTAAGCCATTCGGCTTGTTCCGCAGCTTTATCTAATGCGATAAATTCAGATTCCATTGTAGAACATGAAATACATGTCTGTTTAGATGATTTCCAAGATATAGCACATCCACCAAGTGTAAACACATAACCATTTGTGGATTTAGTATCCGTACTCTCAGAGATCCAATTTGCATCACTATATCCTTCTAAAAAAGGTGGAAAACTCGTGAAATATATACCATAACTCAATGTATGCTTTAAGTATCTGAATACTCTGATCAATACATTCCAATGTTCTCTATGGATTAATTGAATATCGACTTAATGGACTCAAAGAATAAACCAAATCTGGTTTTGTACAATTTGTAATATACATGAGACTTCCAACTATTTGTGTGTATTCTAATTGAGACACAGTTTCACCTTCATTCTTTGAAAGCTTACACGTTGGATCAAACGGAGTAACTACCGCTCTATCATCAAAGTGACCAAATTTCTTTAGAACTTTCTCAATGTAATGGGATTGAGTAAGTGAATATCCATTTGATTCTCGTTTAATTCTAATACCAAGAATTACATCAGCTAGTCCAATATCTTTCATTTCGAAATTTTCACTCAACATGTTCTTTGTGGCATTGATTATGTCTTTACTCGTTCCCATTATCAACATATCATCCACATACAGACAGACATACGATGATTGTATCATTTTTGGTTTTCTTAATGTACACACACTTGTCACATTCATTTATCGAAAACCATATGATCTCGTTGTTTCATCAAACTTCTCATGCCATTGTTTTGGCGCTTTCTTTAGTCCATACAAAGACTTTAGAAGCTTACAAACTTTCTTCTCTTTACCTTTGACTAAAAAGCCTTCAGGTTGTTCCATATATATTTCTTCATCTAATTCACCATTTAGGAATGCCATTTTAACGTCCATTTTATGAATTTCTATATTATATATGGCAGCAATTGCTATTAGCAATCTAATCGAAGTGATTCTCGTCACCGGAGAATACGTATCAAAGAAATCAAGACCTTCTTTTTGACGAAATCCTTTCGCCACAAGTCTTGCTTTATATTTTTCGATCGTTCCATCCAGTCGTAGCTTCTTTGTGAATATCCATTTATATCCAATTATTTTACTTCCTGGTGGTAAATCAACCAACTCCCATGTACGATTACTCAATATGGATTCAATTTCACTTTGAATTGCTTCTTTCCAATAAAGTCCTCCGATGATTCCATAGCAGCTTTATAAGTTTGAGGTTCATATTCACTCAAATACGTCATGAAGTATGTACCAAAGTCTCTAGGCACTCTAGCCCTTTTACTTCTTTTTGGTTCAATATCTTCTTCTTGAACCTTTGAAGCTGTTTCATCAATCTCACGTATACGTTTAGTACTTGTCTTTCTTGTGTCTTTGTAAGGAAATATATCCTCAAAGAATTCAGCTTCATTCGATTCAATGATTGTATTTACCTTTACCTCTGAATTATCAGATTTATGGACTAAAAATCTATAAGCCGAACTGTTATCCACAGGACCGATGTAAACGCAATCCACTGTTTTTGGTCCGATAACAGTTCTCTTCGGTAAAGGTATTTGAACCTTAGCGAGACAACCCCTCACTTTCATATTTTTATATGGCGGGGTCTTATCTGTACACATCTCATATGGGGTTTTATCACTCTTTTTAAGAGGAACCTTGTTCAATATAGAATTTGCCGTGAGAATTGTTTCACCCCATAAGTTTAATGGTGCACGTGAATCATTTAACATAGAATTCATCATCTCTTTAAGAGTTCTATTTTTCCTCTCAACAACTCCATTTTGCATCGGAGTATATGGAGCCGCAGTTTGATGAATGATTCCATGAGTAGAACAAAAATCTGAGAATTCATTTGATTTATATTCTCCATCACGATCTGTTCTAAGAATCTTTATCTTCTTATCTAATTGATTTTCCACTTCTGCTTTGAATTTCTTAAACATATTCAAAGCCTCATCTTTAGATTCAATCAAATAGATATGGCAAAACATACTATAATCATCAATGAAAGAAATGTAATAATTCTTTCTTCCACGGCTTGGAGTTGATTGAAAATCACATATATCACTATATATTAATCCAAGTAAGTCATTTGACTTTTCCACAGATTTGTAAGAGTGCCTTGAGTATTTTGATTCCACACATATTTCACACTTGCTTCTACTAGCGTGAATAAGATTGTGCTTTGGCAACAATCATATATTCATCATTCTATGTAAAGAGTGATAATTGACATGTCCCATTCTTGCATGCCATAATTCACATAATTCACATAAATCACGTGAGTCAATCAAATAATTAGAAGTAGAGGCAGTTTTATTAATGATTGTAAAATTCAGTTTAAACAGACCATCACACAAATAGCTTTTTCCCACATACATTCCACCTTTAGTGAGGACAACTTTATCAGACTCAAACACAATCTTAAAACCTTTTTTGCTAAGAAATGAACCTGAAATTAGATTATTTCGAATCTCAGGGACATGGAGCACGTTTGTGAGTGCAAGTTCCTTCCCAGAAGTTAGTTTTAAATCACTTTCCCTTTCCCTTCAATGGCTGCAGTGCTCGCATTTCCCATATACAGCTTCTCTCCACAAGACCCTTGCTCATATGTAGCAAACATACTCAAGTCAGAGCATACATGTTTTGTTGCACCAGTATCAATCCACCAATCATTGGAGTTTGTCACCATATTTGTCTCGGAAACAACTGCAACAAAATGATTTTCGGTAAGGTTGATGTTGTTAGCGTTACCACCGGTTGTTCCTTCCTTTTTGTGGCGACAATCCTTGGCCCTATGTCCAGATTTTCCACACACCCAACATGCACCTTGTGGCTTCTTTTTGAAGTTAACACCCTTTACAGAAGTGAAAGACTTTTTAATATTCTTGTTATTCTTCCAGCCCTTCACTTTGACGTTGTTTCCCTCAATAATGTTGGCATTTGCTTCCATAGAAGAGAATTCAGATTTTTCATTCTTACGGTTTTCTTCTTCTACATGAAGCTTCAAAATTAACTGCTCAAGACTCATATCTTCATGGATATGCTTCAGATAGGTTTTGAAATCTTTCCAAGTCGGAGGCAATTTTTCAATAATGGATGCAACTAGTAAAGTTTCATTCAGCCCCATACCTACATCTTTCAGTTCATGAGCAGTCACCTGAATTTATTCCACTTGTTTCACTTCAGAGACTGTGTCGTGCATCTTGAAGTTCAGAAACTTTTCTACGATGAATTTCTTAGCGTTTGTGACTTCGGACTTGTACTTCTTCTCCAATGATTCCCATAACTCTTTTGGAGATTGGAATATCTGATAAACATCATAGAGAACTTGTTATGTGTCCATGCCTATGATGCCTTGATGACCGCATCAGGAATATCTCCTTCAATCAGTAGTTCCGGTCCGTCCAAAGTCAAGCATTGTGCCAGATTTAATGTTGTGAAATATAACAACATCTTTTGCTGCCTTCTTTTGAAATCCACACCTTTGAAAACAAAAGGTTTCTCGATGTGCTTTTTCACATTCATAGCCGATTGATCCATCTATCATTCAAACAACAGAGAATTAAAATTGAGTCTTAGATTGTTGTTTAAAGAGTACAGATGCAAATCAATCACAACGTAATCCAATATGTTTGCTTTATTAATTTTATAATAATATAAATTACAATAGATTACAAATAGAAACTAACTTGATGTTCTTCCTTTTTGCTTGTTTAAATAAAGAAACGTTTGACAAAGGCTTGTATAAGCAATTTCCTAAAACTGAATTTTACTCGTACTTTGGTGTTATTGAATCATAATCAAATCTCGTATAAGATCTTTCATAAGATCTCGTATAAGTTAGTTACACATTATAAATTAATTATTTATGTAAAGAGTCACGAATGGAAAAGTTGTGTCCATTCGTATAGTTGTGTCGTCACACATGTTCAACGCAACGTCTCGTGTTGTATAAGTAGATTGAGTCAAGTACAAAACAAATCAGTGTGTGTAATACATTTTTTATCTTATCAATAAAGTTCAAGTTTCTTCTATACTATGTTTCCTATCTCATTGTTCTTCATACTCTGATAAAAAAGAGTTTGATTGTTCAACAAAAGATTAACATGGTATCAGAGCTTTACGATTGAGAGGACAAGAAAGTAAGCACTAATAAACATAGAGATTAAACACATAGTGATTTCTGCAACTCAGAGAACAGAATAAATCAAGGCGATGTCGGGATCTTTAAATCAAGGATCTTCACATCAAATAATTCCTATTTTCGATGGAGAGAGACATGAATTTTGGGGCATCAAAATGAAAACCAAACTGAAGACCGGAAAACTGTGGTCAGTAGTTGAAGATGATGTACCGCCTGAACCAGCACAAGGAGAAACAACTCCTGCAATCATAGCAGTGAGAACACAGAGAGAAGAGGCAGTCACAAATGATACAATGGCTTTACAAATCCTGCAAACTGCTGTAACAGATGATATCTTCTCTCGAATTGCAGCGGTTTCGTCGTCTAAAGATGCATGGGAGATGTGCTGAAAACTGACTATGAAGGATCAACTCAAGTTCGATTGATAAAACTTCAAGCTTTGCGCAAGGAATTTGAAAATCTGAAGATGAACGATGGAGAAAACCTAAAATCGTTCACTGAAAAGTAATTGATTTGGAAAATAAATTAACTTAGCATGGAGAAAAGAAATCAAGTACTCAAATCGTCCAAAAGATACTTATCTCTCTTCCAACCAAGTTCGATAGCATTGTCAGTGTTTTGGAGAAAACTCGAGATTTAGATACTTTGACCATGACAGAACTCATTGGTATTCTAAAGGCACACGAAGCCAGATTGTCTGCAAGAGATGAAAGAACAAATGAAGGAGCATTCAATGTTCAATCTAAGGCAAAAGAAAACCACTCAAAACAAGACAATTCTAAGAGTAATGGGAATCAAGGAAAGAAATGGTGTGGTTTCTGTAAAAGAAATAGTCACACAAATGAAGAGTGTTGGAAGAAACCAAAGGAGAGCGATCAAAAACAAGAAAATAAAAGTAACACTAAGTGTTACAATTGTGGCAAGATGGGTCACTACTCAACGAAGTGTTACTCAAAGAAGAAGGAGAGAGCATATGTAAGTTACGAAGAAGAAAGTTCAAGTGATGAAGATCACATGTTGTTTAGCGCTAGTGAAGTGGAAACAACAACAATAAAAAGAGAAGATGTGTGGTTAATAGACAGTGGGTGTACTAATCACATGACAAGAGAAGAAGGTTACTTCTCTAAGATTGACAGAAGTGTCAAAGTTCCAATCAAAGTTGGAAATGGCCAAAGTAGTTATGACATAAGGTAAAGGAGACATTACCGTAAGTAATGGCAGAAGAGTTATTCAAAACGTGTTTGTGGTACCTGGGTTGGAGAAAAATTTGTTGAGTGTTCCTCAAATTGTTTCAAGCGGTTATCAAGTGAGTTTTTGAAAATAAAAGATGCATCATTCTAGATGCGAAAGGCAAGAAGATAATGGAGGTTTCAATGACTCACAAAAGTTTCAGAATCATGTTAAGCATGGTTCAAGAAGAAGCAATGAGTGCTAGTGAACAAGAAAAGATGGAGACATGGCACAAAAGACTTAGTCATGTAGGCAGTCATCGATTACAAAAAATGCAAGAAAACATTTTTGTAACTGGTTTACCAAAATTCAGAGTCAACAAAGAAGGTTGCAAGGCATGTAACCTTGGGAAGCAATCACGTAAAAATTTTCTAAGAGAATCTCAAACAAAGACAAAAGAGAAGCTTGAGATTGAGCATACAGATGTATGTGGACCTATGCAAAATCAATCACTTGATGGAAGCCGGTATTTCTTATTGTTTTTGGATGACTATACTCACATGTGTTGGGTATATTTCCTTAAACAAAAGTCTGTTTAAGAAGTTCAAGGCTATGGTGGAGAAGCAATCTGATTGTGTGATAAAGATATTAAGAACCAATGGAGAGGGTGAGTTTACTTCACAAGAATTCAACAAGTTTTGTGAAGAGGAAGGAATTCATAGGCAAGTTACCTTACCTTACTCGCCTCAACAAAATGGTGCAGCAGAAAGAAAGAATAAATCATTGGTGGAAATGGCAAGATCAATGGTTGCCGAGCAAGATTTACCACTCAAGTTATGGGCAGAAGCTGTATACACTTCAACTTACATTCAGAATCGTTTAACATCAAATGCCATTGAAGATGGTATCACGCCTGTAGAGAAATGGTGTGGACAAAAACCAAACCTGTCACACTTGAAGATGTTTGGGAGTATATGCTACATGCATATAGCAGATCAAAAGAGAAGAAAGCTTGATGTTAAGGCAAAACGTGGAATCCTTATTGGCTATAGCACTGAATCAAAAGGCTATAAAGTTTTTCTCTTGGAGAATGAAAAGGTTGAAGTATCAAGGGATGTTGAGTTTGATGAAAGCAAAAAGTGGGATTGGAAAAAGAAAGAAGAAGTGAAGAAGACACTTGCTCTATCCATCAACGATCAACAAGCATCAAGAGACAATGATGAAACTGCATCAAGTGATCAAGATGAGACAGAAAACATTTCTAGTCCTGAAATTGTTCAACATACAATTCAAGACTACAATGAAGAGGAGGATAGTGAATCTGAGCCTCCACAAAAATACAGATCTATGCAAGAGATCATGAATGAAGCACCAAGAATGGATGTTGAAGAAGCGGCTCAAATAAATGAAGTGTGTCTCTTGGCAGATGAAGAACCACAAACGTATGATGAAGCATGTTTTGATGCAGAATGGAGAAAAGCTATGAATGAAGAGATAAACACGATCGAGAAAAATCAGACATGGAAACTGGTAGACAGGCCGAAGAACAAGCATGCTATAAGTGTGAAATGGATCTACAAGATCAAGACAGATGCAAATGGAAATCCGATCAAAAACAAGGCCAGACTAGCTGCAAGAGGTTTTTCTCAAGAGTATGGAGTGGATTATCTTGAGACATTTGCTCTCGTATCAAGACATGATACAATAAGAGCTATCCTTGCATATGCAGCCCAAAAGAAATGGAGATTGTATCAAATGAATGTCAAGTCAGCCTTCTTAAATGGAGAATTAAAAGAAGAATTTTATGTTACACAACCACATGGGTTTGTGATTCAAGGCAAAGAGGATAAAGTATCAAGGCTAAACAAGGCCTTATATGGCTTAAAACAAGCGCCAAGGGCTTGGTATGGAAGGATAGATTCACATTATCTTCAAGATGGTTTTGTTAGAAGTATGAATGATGCATCATTATACATTAAGAAGCAAGGAGAAGACGTGTTGATAGTGAGTATATAAGTTGATGATATAATCATCACACGAAGCAACATCCATTTTATAAACACGTTCAAGGAGAACATAAAGAAAGAATTCGAGATGACTGATCTCGGATTGCTAAATTATTTCCTTAGCATGGAAATAATTCAAGATGAAAAAGGTATATTTCTTTCACAAGAGAAGTATGCAAACAAACTAAGCAAAAGCGTGAATACACCACTTGCGCCACCGGGAAAGAAGATGGAAGATGAAAAGGAGTATGGCGATCAAACTAAGTACATAAGCATTGTTGGGGGACTCTTGTATTTATGTACATCAAGGCCGGATTTGATGTATGAAAGCTCTTATCTCTAAAGGTCTATGTCATCACCACTTGTGATGCATTATCAAGAAGCAAAAAGAGTTCTAAGGTATGTCAAAGGAACTCTAAACTACGGAGTAGCNNGAATTAAGCTAAACAAGAATGATTGTAAATTAAATGACAGCAGTAAAATCGGTTGTAAATCAGATGGGAGAAACGTCAGGCTCAGGGAATTCTCAGGAAATCAGGAATGCAAGCTAATCAGTCAATCAGGATTCTGCTATGTTCTAGAACTCGAAACATGATGATAAAGTGAACCAGCTGTCGCTGCGAAAACTATCTATGTCTAAAACCTAGAAAACCAAAATTTCTTTGCGAGTTCTAAAGTATAAACATGCAATAATCACATGTTCGATAAGTTCACAAAATCCCTAAATCAAATTCCTTTGCAGATAGGTATTTTTCTCATCTAAGCTTCTTTCTAGCTAATTAACCAACTTTCTTTGCGAGAATCAACCTATGATCGATAATCTAACTCGTCAGTTCAGATCAAGCATTAATCACAACCTAGATGAAAAACTAGTGTTCCAAAATCCTTAACTAACCAATCAACTTAACAATCCATGAAATCCCTGATGAGAAACCGTAAACCTAACTAGCAAACTACTCAGATATGGAGATTGAAACAAACATCATGAATAAAATAGATTGCATAAAAGAAATAAGAATAGAGATTAAAGGAGTTCTGAATCTTCTATGAATGAGTCTGAACTGTTTTCTCCAAAACTCTAGATTAGAATAATCAGATCGGTCTCAAACAATGACCTTAAAAGCCCATAAAATAGTCTAAAAATATGGAAAACACGTTTGACACTTAATTGTAA
>OVBB01002131.1:0-12166 GCA_900406415.1 Isatis lusitanica | reverse complement strand
GAAATGAGAGATGAATACATTATAATTGTTGTGGAGAATAAAACAATAAAAAACAATTGTCTCAGTGGCAAAAGTCCCTTACCCATGACATTCCTCACCCAAGTTCGAACATTGGGTGTTACAGATTTTAATTTTTGAGCAATTATTAAAACGACGTCGTTTTGTGTTTAACGACAGATTCTGTTAAATTAAATCAGATAAGAGTGTGTTTTTTTTGGCCGAGTCAACCAAAAGTTTGTGTCTTTTTTGGCTAGTCAACAAAAAATTCATGTATTATTTAGCTATGTAGTTGAGGTATATTTTGACCAAAATGAAAAAAATTGGATATTTTTTTGGCAATTTTCCCGAATAACATTCCAGTTTTTATTTGTATTTTTCCAGTTTGTATTTGTATTTGAATCAATTACCAAAACATATAAACAGGTTTTGTAAATAAAATTGTGTTTTGTTACGTCGGTTTAATGAGTGACATTAACAACTAACTACCGTAAATATATGAAGTTTGGTAACGTCGGTTAAATGACCGAAGCTAGTAATATAACGTCGAACCTGAAGAAGTTAGTTTAAAAACCGACGTTAATATATTAACATCATTTGATAACCGACGTTAACCACTTATACAAGTGACGTTAATGACCGAGTCTTCGCAGTGAAAAGCGTTATGTTTATATATACATGCCTAGTATTTTTTAAAGTCTATAGATTATAATAATTTCCTAAATTAGTGGATCTCATATATGATATTTCATTAGTTTAATCTTCCATGTTATACGCGATGTTATAATATTTTGCTAAATTATTGTGGATCGAATCATAAGTGATATTATAGATATATTTATCCCTATCTTATTAATCTCCCACATTGTATGCGAGAATTTTAAAATATGAAGTTTAATGATTCATGAATGTGATTGGTATTGTCGATTACTCATTAGATTTATTTGACAATCTACTATATATATGAAAAGTATTGTAATGATGCATGCATGAAATGTGAGGGATGTGAATTTGAATTCCTTTACCACAAATAACACTCAACCAGGGAAGATGGGTTTAATATAGGTCGAGATTCTTGCACAAACAAAAGAATGTGCGCACTGTCAATAATATTTAATTAGTTCAAATATCCAAACAAATCTAATCACTATAAATATTAGTTTTATTATTTTTGTTTTGTTCATCTAGTAAAATTTCATTCATTATACTAATCAAACGTTGGTTGCATCATTGTTGCTAAGTGTGGATTTAGCAAGAGAATCCGCTACAAGGTTTAGTTCCCCTGCAACACGATTAAATGATAACATAGATCTCTGTTGGTGGAGTTTTGCCTCAATAGCCTAGACTACTTCCTTTGCATCTGGTATGCATTGGACATTTCTGCAATCCATATCTTTTGCCATATTCATTGCTCATACGAGCGCTGTGTATGAATCCTTCTTTCTTTCGCTAGAACTCTCTAATCTATTATCCTATCCTGCAAATTTGAGGTATTCACTACTGCTTCTTGGTAACTTCTCTATGTGAGAATTTTCTAAATTGGAAGTCGTGAAGGGACCCAAACTAATATAAATAAGGGACATGTGCCAATCCACTTATGGCTAATTGGTTTTGAGTTGGAAAACAGTGAGAACATTAACCTGGTATCATAGTCCGAACACACGATGACTAACCAAACCGAAATCGGTCAGGCTCGAATTAGCCTGGTTGATCAAACTCGAAATTCATCATATGATGGGATATTGTCGAGATAAATGGCTGGACGAGACATTATCTCGAGGAAACGTGTGAAAATATCTCACATCGGAAGTTGAGAAAGGACCTAAACTAATATATAAGGGATATGAGTCAGTCTACGTATCACCAATTGGTTTTGAGTTAGAAACCCATGAAACTTAACATTCTACCCATCTTTTGATTTAAACTTCAATTTTTAAGCAAGTATATTTTTTGTCGCAAGAAGAATAGAATTTCAATTTGGTTATCAATTTTCGGTTGGATTCCGATTTGGATCTGACTAGCTATATAACACTAATTGCAGATTTCATTACAATCAATTGGGGTTATACAGAAATATTAAGTTTTATGAACTTGTAAATCTAAACTAATTTAATGGTTTGGTCTATATCCCTTATTTACTAGTGTTTGTCCCTGATGTTAAATTCTAACACACTTCTTTGAGATGATGGTTTTTCTGCCTCAACTCAAATTGAATCCCATTATAACTGGAAACATATCCTACTTGAACCACCTTATTTGGGTCAGCAAATGAGGTTATGATACCATATTAAGATTCATGGATTTCTCAACCAAAACTAAAACAGAAATTATTGGATTGATCCACATCCTTTATTAACAAAAACCAAATGGAAATATTAAAAAAAAAACAAAGTATAGGACATATATGCATAGTATATATTCTGTTATAATTATGATTGATTGTATCTTTGGCAGTTACCTTATTTCTCTCCTTAGCTCTTGTATAAATAGGACTATTGTATTCTAATAAAGATAAGACTTCAAACCTTTATGTGGTATCAGAGTAAATCGATCTAAAGACCTAAAATCTTTCTCTCTTACGCCGCAACCCTAGCCACCATCATCATGGCTCTTACGAACACCAACTCAAACATGCGAATCCCGCTTACCTCTGATTCTCTCTTCAACATCAATATGTCTCATGTTACAAAATTAACAAGCACCAACTACTTCATGTGGAGCCTCCAAGTTCGATCCTTCCTTGATGGATACGATCATGGCACACATCTTGATGCCTCTCATGTTCTTCCTGAAGCAACTCTCATGTTCTTCCTGAAGCAACTCTCATCAACGACAATGTTGTCACACCAAATCCGGTTTTTACCAAATGGATACACCAAGATCGGCTCATCTACAGTGCCTTACTCGGTACGCTTATACCCACTCTTCAACCTATTGTCTCTCTCACAACAATTGCTGCTGAGATCTGGAGTATCCTCGCTGATACGTATGCGAAACCTAGTAGAGGACATATTAAACAACTGCATGCACAGATCAAGAACTCTGTCAAAGGGACACAGACCATTGACGAGTATATGCAAAGAATCAAGGTCCATATCGATCATCTTGCTACCTTAGGCAACAAGTATGAACACGAAGATGCTGTTGCAGCGATCCTTGATGGTCTGCCTGAAGAATACAAGAATGTTGTTGATCAAATAGAGGGAAAAGACACGGCACCCACCATCACTGAGATTCATGAGCGTCTCCTCAACTATGAAGCTAAACTTGCTCTTGCTGCTTCACCAATGCCAAATGCATCCATTCCTGTCTCAGCGAATCAAACTTACCGTCACCCTCAGTCATGTCCGTACAACAACAACTGGTCTGGTGCTCCAGCTCTTACTCCGCAACGATCTGACGCCAACACCAACTGGAGAAACACGCAACAAGCTTCATCTCCTAATGGATACGCTCCTCGACCTTACCTCGGCAAGTGTCAATTTTGCTATACTCAGGGGCACAGTGCTCGGAGATGCCCTCATCTCCAATTTATCCGTCCTCCACCACATACGACGCCTGCTAACTCGCCTCGACCGTGGCAACCTCGCGCAAACCTTGCGGTTAATGCCCCATACTCGGCAGAAAACTGGTTGGTCGACTCAGGAGCAACACACCATATGACGTCGGATCTACATAATTTGTCTCTTCACCAGCCATTTTACGGTGACGATGATGTGCTCCTAGCTGATGGGTCCAATGTTCCCATCACACACACGGGTTCCACCCTCATCTCTTCTACTGTTCGCCCTTTAAAGCTGAATAATATTCTATGTGTGCCTGATCTTAAGAAGAACCTTATATCTGTATACCGACTCTGCAATGCCAATAACGTGTCTGTTGAATTCTTCCCTGCCTCATTTCAGGTGAACGATCTGAGCTCGGGGGTCCCCTTACTCTAAGGCCGTACTAGAAATGAACTGTATGAGTGGCCGATATCAAGTTCTCGAGCACAAGCTCTTCTCTCGGCATCTGGTCCCAAAGTTACCCTCAACTCATGCCACTCGCGACTCGGACATCCATCTGCCTCTGTTTTAAACTTGATTGTTTCTTCTTTTTCGTTTCCTGCTTCTTCTTCTAAACACTTATCATGCACTGAGTGCTTTCTCAATAAATCACACAAACTACCTTTTACTCAATCTTCCATTACCTCTACTAGACCACTCGAGTATGTTTTTACCGATGTTTGGACATCTCCCATTTTCAGTATCGATAATTACAAGTATTATGTTGTCTTTATAGACCACTTCACTCGATATACTTGGCTCTACCCTTTACGGCGAAAATCTGATGTCAAACCCACCTTTATTGCCTATAAAACAATTGTCGAAAACCGCTTCCAAACTCGCTTATGTACTCTGTTTTCTGATAATGGGGGAGAGTTTCTGACGCTCCGAGACTTCTTATCCACCAATGGGATCTCTCATCTTACCTCACCACCGCATACACCATAGCATAATGGCCTTGCTGAGAGGAAGCATCGCCATATTGTTGAGACATGCCTCACTCTTATGTCTACGACATCTGTTCCAAACACGTATTGGTCGTATGCTTTTGCAACCGCAGTTTATCTCATCAATCGCATGCCTACACCAGTTTTGTCGTTGATCTCTCCATTCCAGAAGCTATTTGGTCAGGCTCCAAATTATGAAAAATTGTGTATCTTCGGCTGTGCATGTTTTCCGTGGCTACGTCCTTATGCCACGCATAAGATTGATCAGCGATCACTTCAATGTGTATTCTTGGGTTACTCTACCTCTCAGAGTGCGTACTTTTGTCTACATGTTCCCACAGGTCGTCTATATACATCTAGACATGTGCAGTTTGATGAAACCTCATTCCCGTTCCAAACTACCTCACGACCGAGGATAGTTGAACTTGATACCTTCCCACTCTCCGATTCTGCTTCTCCACCTGTCATGATTCCACTGTCGCCGCTCCCTACTGAGACCATGGGATCCCCAGCTCCGAATCCTCACCCATCTTCGTCTCCTACTCAGGTATTACCTTCTTCCTTATCTCACTCTAAGCCCACTCCTCAAAATCAAAATGAATTGCGTACCGCTGTNTTTTCCCCCCAAAAAAAACCCCCCCCCCCCTCCACCGAACTTGTTCCTTTAGACCCTATTACACACCATCAGTCCCAAAACTCCCAATCCGAACAACCGATCGAACCACCTAACCCAAATATCCACAAAATGCAAACTAGAGCCAAATCTAATATCCACAAGCCGAATAAGAAGTATGCTCTACAGTCTGCAAGTCTCTCTCGTGAACCTACAACTATTGCCCAAGCACTCAAAGATCCCAACTGGAGTCCAGCTGCGTCAGCTGAGTTCGATGCTCATATCGTCAATCATACATGGGATTCAGTTCCTCCTTCTCCTCATCAGATCATTGTTGGTTGTCGTTGGATCTTTACAATTAAGTATCAGTCGGATGGTTCATTAGATCGCTATAAAGCAAGGCTTGTTGCCAAAGGTTACACACAGCAATATGGTCTCGACTACGTCGAGACTTTCAGTCCAGTTATCAAGACCACCACGATTTGCCTTGTTCTTCATGTTGCCACTACGAAGTCATGGCCTATCAAACAACTCGACGTGAATAACGCTTTCCTCCGGGGTGATTTGACAGAGGAAATATATATGGCTCAGCCTCCCAGCTTTGTTGACTCTAACAAATCCTCCTTCGTCTGCCGTCAACAGAAACCGATCTACAACCTTAAGTAGGCGCCACAGGCGTGGTATATGTCTCTTAAGCAACATCTTCTGGATGATGGTTTTGTTGGATCTCATGCTGATACGTCACTTTTCATCCTCACCACGGCTACTACAATGACATACGTTTTAGTATACGTTGATGACATCATTGTCACGGGGAGTGATGATGCTATGGTCTCTCTTGTTCTTCAATGTTTTGCTGAGCGCTTCTCTATTAAGGACCCGACATACCTTCACTTTTTTCTCGGTGTTGAGGTTTTAGAGATCTTCTACTGGACTTCACTTGATGCAACGCAAGTATGTGGCTGATTTATTGACCAAATACAAAATGTGTGACTCTAAGTCTGTCTCGACGCCACTGCCTACATCTTCGAAATTGTCTCTCGTCATATCCCTCTGAGTATCGTTCGTTAGTTGGGAGTTTCCAATACTTGGCCTTTACCAGACCAGATCTGGCCTATGCTGTTAACAAATTATCATAGTTCATGCACCAAACGACCACGACTCATTGGGCTGCTGCTAAAAGGATTCTCCGTTATCTCGCAGGCACTTCCACTCACGGTATTACTTTGTTCAAGAATTCTCCTCTCCTTTACACACATTTTCGGATGCTGATTGGGCGGGGGATACCGATGACTTTGTTTCCACAAACGGCTATATTGTTTATCTTGGAAAGAATCCAATATCGTGGTCCTCGAAAAAGCAAAATGGTGTTGCTCGTTCCTCCACGGAAGCAGAGTATAGAGCTGTTGCTAATGCTGCCGCTGAAGTTCATTGGGTGTGTTCCCTTTTGTCTGAGCTCCGCATTGATCTCCCTGACGTTCCAGTGATCTATTGTGACAATGTGGGAGCTACATATCTTTGTGCTAATCCTGTTTTCCACTCTCGTATGAAGCACATAGCTTTGGATTATCACTTTGTCCGGAATCACATACAAGCTGGGAGCTACGAGTCTCTCATGTTTCTACATATGATCAGCTTGCAGACAGTCTTACCAAACCGCTTCCACGCTCTCGGTTTCACCAAGCATGTTCCAAGATTGGAGTCTTCAAGAATCCTCAATCTTGAAGGAGCGTATAGGACATATATGTATAGTATATATTCTGTTATAACTATGATTGATTGTATCTTCAGTAGTTACCTTATTTCTCTCCTTAGCTCTTGTATAAATAGGACTCTATTGTATTCTAATAAAGATAAGACTTCAAACCTTTATACAAAGACGTCATGGTTCATGGAAACCAAACCAAAAGTACAACAGAAAAATCGATACCAGTTTAAGGATTTCTTTTATTTATTGGACAACACATTAAAAAGAGAGAAAAATAGAATGCAATTGATAACGAGAGAGACTCTCTTATAAAGACTTGAAAACATAATACTTCAACCACCAACTTGATTAAGAAGAGTCCACTGTTCGAGATGCAGGTATTTCGATGTCGAGACACAGACTTGGCTCCCCATCCTTGTATTCCCTCAAAAGAATGGAATATTTTGGACGGTAATACTTCACAGTTGAAAAAAAAAAAGAACCGTCAGAGAGGGAAAACAAGCAGAGGTGTGAAATGTCAAAATTCTAATATTTTCCGTTTTTTCTCTTTTCGAAATTTATTACTTCAATTCAACATCTCTGTTGGTCTGTTTTTGTTTTATTTGGTTTCAGAATGGAGACCAACATGTCCTAGGTGAATATGCAACTATCACTTGTTTACTTTTTCACGTTTTAAAAACATTCATCAAGTTTTTTTCGTTTTCATGCTTTTGAAAGGTGATTCCGCTATATACAAGTCTTGTTAAAAATATAATTAGACAATAACGTGATTAATCAACTAAAACTAGTTTGTCAATGTTCTGTAGTTGTTATACGAAAACTGATTCCAATTTAGTTCTTTCAGATAACAATTATTATGTTATTATGTTATTCATCTAACATACCAAATTACCAATCAAACCAAATTTTTTTTCTTCTTATATATTCAAAGAGTGTAAGAATATTTACCTTATAAACAAAAGGCGTAACTACGGGAAGAGTTAACACAAAGTTGGTGCCAGGTTCAATAGGACATGATGCAACTTCACAGAGGTCGTAGTCTTTTATATACTCAATATAAGTGGTTTCAAAAACTATATACGTAAAGGTCAACTCTATATTTCCTCTGTCGAGGCTTTTAGCTGTAATACATAAAACATGTCGTTAAAATGGGATCACAAGACATTTAATCTGACTCTTACATGGTTGAAGGATCAGAATTTGAGACTCGCTCATCATTATGAATGCTTTTAATTCAAAACAAAAAGGCCAACGATTTCACCGATTTCGAAGATCAGTTTGGCTTCGGTTTGAGAATCTCCCGATTATATTAAACACACATTGGAAACTAGAAAAAGAGCTGAAACTTTGGGAAGTTCGGGAAAAATTAGGGTAACTTTATCATAGAATTAAAGTGGATGATATCATCTGAAAAAAAAGAAGAAAAGACTCGATGACATTTTTGTAAATAAGTATTGCGATATATAAACAACATAACCTAGGATTTAGAATTTCACTCAGAATCCATAACATCCTGGAAAATCAAAAACTAAAACTGAATGCAACATCAATTTTGCAAATAAATTAGTAAGCTATAGTCATTTAGTGGTATTACTCAAAAACAGTATACATTTAATACCTAACTTCTTAAAAAAATCAACCAATACTACTACGGCATAATATAAGTAGCCAAAAAGACCAATTTTATTTAACTTTTGCATAAAAATTTGGAAAAAACTTACTAAAAGATACCTAAAAAATCATATAAAATAAAATGGGAGTATTATACATACTTGCAGAAACGAATATCTTGATGGTTGGAGTGTCACCAGGCCTAACCGGATTTGGAGAGATCTCGACACTAGTGACGGTACCGATAGATTTTTCACCATCTACAAACAGTAGCATATATTAATGTGGAAGTCATCAAGAACTTGGATTGGTATACTGAATTTATTTTCCAACAGTTATACTTAGTTGTATTGAAACAAAAAAGGACTGAAAGTTAATTTATCCTAAGTTTATTTAATACTTACCGTAACAGTAGTCGAAATCAACGGCAGCACGCGATAAGAAAAAAAGGGATGCGATGAGAAGAAGCAGAGTCTGAATATAAGATATCACCATTGGATGTACTCGTTGATCTTCAAAGTGGAAAATATTTTTGAGATTGTTTGAGAAACAAAAGTATGTAATACATGTTCCTCTTGTCCACTATTTAATATGGTATTTTTTTATTATTTAGTTGCCAGGATAAAAGTAATATATTCCTATATTTTAATCTCCTGCGTTATACGCGAGAATCATAAAATACGATAATTAAATATCATTGATCATACCACCTTTTTTTAAATGGTTTTCCATTAAACTAAATTTGATAGCTGTTCAACTATTTTTAAAAAAAATTCTCAAAGTACCAAAACAATAACTTCTTATTTCAAAATATTATCATCAATTTTTTTCCACGGCAAATCAAAATTTTATTCATTCAAATCATTGTTTTCAATATCCATTCTAATACCTTACTAGATTCCGGGCCGTTCTAAGGATATGAAAATTTTCAAATATTTAATATTTTATTGTTTTAAATATATATTGGTAAATTTTAAAGTTTAGGATATGTTAACAATTTTTATTTTTTAATACACATATTTAATATGTTTTTAATATATGGTGAGAGCGGATAATATCTTTAGTTGATTTTTGTTTTCATACTTTTTACTTTGGATGAAAAATATAGTTTTGTAAGTCGTAATTTAAGATGTGTATATATGTTATTTACTGGGAAAATGACATAAAAAACTCATTAGAATGGTAACCACTGACACTTTAAAACTTCAAAGTTTTGCATTAACAGTTTTAACCATCAAACTATAAAAGCTTTCACTCAAAACTATGAATTTGGCATTTCAGTTCGCGTGGCCCTCTAAGTTAACGGAACAGTTAATTGAACAGTAATTTTTCTGTTAAAAATTTTAATATTTTATACAAAAATTCAAAAAATCGAAAAAAAATCGAAAAAAATCTAAAAAGTTTGAAAAAACTAAAAAAAGTCCAAAAAATTAAAAATAATCCAAAGGATCGAATAAAAAATTTAAGTCCAAAATAATTATAAAAATATTAAAACTTAAAATTAATACTTGAAAATATTGTTTTCTTTGGTAAAACAAAACAAATATCGAAAAAATCCAAACAAAACTTGAAAACATGTAATTTATTTATTTTTAAATATTTTAAATTACTAAAAATGATAGTAAAAATTATTTAATCTTTATATAAATTAGTGAATTCAAGATAAAATACACAAATAATTTTATATCATACTTCATGTTTTTCGACAATTTTCTTTCTCAGAACACTAAAAGAGAATGAGCTGATGCTAAACTATGATACACAACAAACATATGATATCATTATATGTTTGTTTGAGAAAGAATGGGCTAATGCTATATTATGGTACCAAACAAACATACGATATCACACAAACATACTATCTCAATGGACCCTAGACTTCTATATTTGAAAAATCGAATCTGAACCCGGACCGAACCGAAAACCAAATGGGTATCCGAAATATAATTTTATATCTAAAATATTAATTATTTTTCAAGTTCATATAACTTATTTATCCAAAATTATAATAATAAACCCAAATATATGAATTAATTGTAGACTAAAATATCAAAAATATGTAAAATGTTCAAAAACTTTTAGTTATATTTTTCAAAATTTGACTAATTTTTATTTAAATTTAATCAATTTAATTTTAATGTATAATTACAGGTATCCGACTTGGATGGATCCGAACCGAATCCGAATCGAAATTCTAAAATACCCAAATGAGTTTTATATCTTTAGATCCGAAAATTCAAAAAATCCAAACCGATACCCAAACCCCATACGCCATACCTATGGCTAGAAAAGGATAAAATCTTTTGATGACTTTTAAAATATGATATAAGTTTGTTGAGTATTTAACTTGAATAGGTTTCGTTTGAAAAGCCTCACTTTCTATCGTGATAACAAATAGATGAGAGTAAAAATACAGACTGGTGGTAAACGGCTTGCGGCTGCAAGTACGGCCCCGGGTTCGACTCGCACTGGCCACCAGGGAATTTACATGCGGACTTGCTCTGGCGTCCCAGACTGTTTCGCGTACCAGGAGACCCTTAAGTGGAGGCTTAAAAATTCCTGGCGGCATGGGCTTAGGCCCGGCAGGTCTAGTCAGTCCGCTAAGCGGTCTGAACACTGGGTTATAAAAAAAAAATACAGATGTGTTTAACGAAACTATGATTGACTTTCATAATTTTAAAGTTACATAATACATTGATTGGTTTATAGAGGGAATGATAAACCTGAATTTTGATAAATGCTAAAACTTTCACACACAAGAGGAATATTACCTAAGTATGAGATTCTTTAATGTAAGTAGAGTGTCGATCTACGATGAGACGAATGAGATTATCTTCAACAATAGACTCCGGTTTATCGCAATCACGTCTCACCACAATATTACCACCATTTCTTGAAACAACCACCACTTCTTCCTTACGTGTTGACAGCTCATTGGTATTTTTTGGACAACGTTAAAAGTTGGTGTATTTTTCTGGCAAATGAAATTACGGTTAGGTATTTTTAGGGTTTTTTCCCTTCTTTGGTGCCTTTGTTGCCTTTTCTATCAGAATCTTTGTGTCTGTCTCAAGCTGCATCATAAAATTAGGATATGAGTTACAGAATTTTTGAGAGAAATAAACGTGTACATGCGCATGAAAGCCAAACCAAACCAAAATTTATCAAATTACCAAATATTGAAATTTACCCACACCAAATTTTATGCAATGAACCGAATAAACTTATCTCTGAAATAACCGAAGCTCATTTAAAAATTAAAGAAATACTCTCAAATAGCACACTTTTAGGTTTTTATGACGAAAATAGCACATCCAGGGAAAAATGTCAATAATAGCACACATTGATCATTTTTTATGTATTACACTAACTAATGAGTTTGGGTTCACAAATCATTAATTAGGGTTTAGATTTTAGAGTTTGGGGTTTAGGGTTACATAATTGAGAAAAAACAAATGATAAATAAATGTATAAAGTTTTTTTTTAATAAATGGTACTTTTGTCATTTTTACCATAATATGCTATTTTTGTCACAAAAACTTTAAAATGTGCTATTTTTGAGATTTGCCCTAAAAATTATCTCTGAAATTAAATATAAAAAAATCTATAATGTTGGTTAACTAATTTTCCTCTAAACCAAACGAAAGCATTTCAAACAGAAAATGAACTGAATAAAAAAAACGGTTCTGTTTGAGAAATTTTTTCAAAACCTGAAAACCCAAAACCGAACTAAAACAAATGGCCAAGA
>OVBB01002128.1:0-12185 GCA_900406415.1 Isatis lusitanica | reverse complement strand
TGGTCGTTCATGTTCTTGTTTGATTGTTGTTCGGTCAATTTTGCATAGTTTAAACCGGGGGTGTTACAGTCGTTATCATTGTTTGATAAGAAACATATGATATTGTAATTAATCTAAAAACATAAGGGTAAGATAGCTTTTTTATGATGAATAGTACACAATGAATAGTGAAGGATGAGAGAGAACTAAATATCATATTATTGGATGACTTCTATTGCAATTTCTCTTAATAGTATAGATATACGACATGAAATTCAGTCAATTTAAGTCTACTCTATACATAATTTTCCTTGTAATAAAATCTATACTACTCAGTCAATTTGCTTTTTTTTTTCAATTTGATAATCTATAGATAATGCTCTTAAGTGATTTATGCTGATTTATTTTAATTTCATTGGTTGAAAATGACTGCATAATGATGACGTGTTTGCTGAAAAAACTGTGACATGGATGCCGAAAAATGTGACTTGACAATTTTGTTGAACAATTTGATTTTAGCTGGTGAATTATCAAATATTCTAAAAGATATTCGGAGAGAACATTGCTCATAACTTGATATGCAATTAATATTTAAATATTTTGTTAAGATTTTTTAGGTTAAACCTAAATGTGTTGACATATAATATTTCCTATAAATACAATGCAAAAAACATAGCTGTGTTCATGTTTTTTTTGTGATATATTACTTTTTTTTTGTTGTATCTTTCTGTTTTCTCAATTGTGTTCTTTGTTTAGTTATAATTTTTTATTTTTTTGTTGATTATACATTTGTTATTTAAATAAGCTGATAATTTGTATTTGTTTGTTTAGGTGGAGAAGGAGAGAGAATTGGAAAAGAATAATATTATTGTGAAATGGATCAATATTGATGTTGAGATTAAAAAGTAAAATCAAATCTATACTATTAAGGGAGGAAACATCTACATAAATAAGTTGTTTTGAACCTTTGGACCTATTCCTTAGATATTAACTAGGTTATCATTTAAATTATTAAATTATTTATGTTAGATACGATTAGATAGAGATAACCATACTAATAATAAACCAATTATTAATCTTACCATTTCTGCCGTTTCAGTTTGTGTTAAGTAATAAATCGGTTCGACATATAGAAGTTTGATAATTTGGTTTCTCTATTGATAAATCAAGATTGATACTAAACGTACAAAATATATATAATAGCATTGGTTATGTGATTCATAGTAACGTTGGTTCGACATATACAAAGTCATTGTTTTAATTTATAGTATTGTGAGGTAAGGTTGAACAATTGTCTTAGTGTATAAAAATCGTTGTATATCCCAATAATAATATCAAATACTAAACTATATTTACATATATTTTTATCATTACTATAATATTCTCAAACTGTATACTAAACTATATGTACATATAACTATATGTACATATATTTTTAGTAATTTTAATAATACATTAAGATAATGATATATAGATTTAAGATAAAATTTACATTTAGTTAAATTATATAGATATAATATTCTTTTCTTGGATGTAATATTATATTGTTAACATTGTTAAGATTTAGGAATATACACTACAGGAATCGTGTTAAGATTTCTCCAAATTATGCTTTCCCATATCCAAGATATGAGATTATACACCCTGGAATCCAAATCTGGAATCTAAATATAATGATAGACTATCCAGACAATAATCGAATTTCCATATAAAGCGGCTTATCTATAAATAAACTAAATGATTATATAAAATCTCTTTTTTTTTATCAAAATTCTATAACTCGATTCGTGATCTATTGAATTAAGTATATGCAAAGATTTTACACCCAAACCGAATTCTAACTAATTCCATATCTTGATAACTTTCATATTTTTTGAAAATATGACAGTATATCCTAGATTACGAAGTAAATATCTTCCAATCACATTAAACCCTAACTTAAAATGCTATAAATATAGTCCATTGTGTCACAAACCTATTCACGAAATAAAACGCCACCTACATATCACGCTCTAATTCAAAACCAGAAACAATGGTGTCCCAAACAATGATCACTTACCTCAAAGATTTGAAACTATACAAGTCCACTTGGCGTGTACAAGTGAGAATTCTTCATGGTTGGCGGCAGTACACTGCCATGATAGGAGAGACATATGAACTCATATTAGCTGATGAATCTGTAAGTTGGTTTATATTAAATTGTCGATACAAAGCTACCATATTATGAATTTATATGTCTACTAAATGTTTTCTTATCTGTTATAATGAATAGGGGACGAAGATTCATGCTTCCTGCAGGAAACAATATGTTTCTCGCATCGAACATGCTCTTCCCGTTGGAGAATGGAAGGTGATTCAGAACTTTAATCTCACTCCTGCAACAGGTCTATACATACCAACGGAGCACACTTACAGAATGAGTTTCCTTGGAAACACTTCTATAAGCCCATCAAAACTTAGATCAACTCAAAACTTTCTATCGTTGAAAAGTTTTGACCAAGTCACAAGTGGTGAGCTGAAAAGTCATTTCCTCATTGGTAAGTTTGTTTTCATCAGTTTAGTGCCCGATTTTATCTATGACGAAAATATATTCCTTACACCTTCTATGTATAACTTATTGCAGATGTGATGGATCAAGTGATAGGCCAACTCGAAACTATTCAATGTCAAGGAAAAGAGAAAAAGAAAGTCGAGTTTCAACTTAGGGATGCAGAGTAACTGTTTTGGCCAAATATATTTTACCAACATAGAAGTCTAGAGTTGATATTTACATATTTCGTTTTTCATGGTGTACGAACAATAGGATGCCATGTTGTGTATGGGGCAGATTTGCGGACAAGCTATCCTCTTATTGCGAAAATAATGGTGATAAAATCGTGGTTTTTTCTCATTAGGTTTGCAAAATTCAACATCTATCGAGGTTAGATCCTATGAGAGCTTTGATGTTTTATGTTAGCGATATAACATTTGGACAGAGTAGCTAATTTCTGCAATTCTGGTGACGGCGAAAATTTTCAAATTTCCAATGCGTTTGATATGTCTGATCTTTTGCTTCATGGAAATTTCCCGGAGTTCATCGAGTTGAAAACAAGTAAGTTATCATGATTATTAGGTAAATCTCTTCTCTACTAAATAACCTAACTTACGTAACTTAATTTTCAACTTAATCTTCTAGGTTACCTAAGGATGGTCTTCCATTTACTGTTGTCCAACCTAAAGACGATAAGTTAATCAGGTTTCAACCAAAAATTGAATGGGAAGAAAGTCCTCAGAAAACCATATATGAAATTCTTAACTGTAACGAGGTATATGGACTAAATTCGTTAGGTGACTATCTAATAGTGTCATTCATTCTTCTAATGTATATGTCTAACACAATTATGATTATTGATTGATGTTGATAGGTCGAGAGTTGTAGAGTGATATGCACCATCTATGCCCTTAACACTGATTATGTGTGGTACTATTTTGGTCACAATAACCCTAGATGCAACAAGAAGGTTCAGAGACAAATCGGACAAAAAGGCACTCTTATTTTCTATTGTGAGTTCTGTGATAAATTTGTCACAGACGTTTCACCAAAGTAAGATTATTAACCGTGCATACAATGTTTTCTAATCATATTATAAATATTAGCCATGCTTTAGTAGACAAATAGAAGTTTGAACGATTTACATTGGAATTCGTCTTCATGCTTTAGGTTCGATTGCATGTTAAAGTTAGAGATGATACAAATAATACAAATTTTTTGCTTCTCGACACAATTGCTAAAGGGATTGTATCACAGTCTGCAGATCAGTTGCTGAATGGTTGATTTGAAGAGGTATATATAACATCTGTGGTTTTGAAAAGTTTCTGTTAGAAGGTTTTGTCTATTTTAGCAACGTTTTATTTGTTATCAGATAGAGGATCCTGAAGCATTGTCAAAGGCTCTTACTGATTTAGTTGGGCAGAGTTTTGAATTATGTGTTTTTATCAAGAAAGAAAACATTGAATATGGAAATGAAATTTACAAGTGTGGAAAAGTGTGGAACCGGAATAATTTTCTTGAGGCTGCTACAATTACGGAGGACCATAGTCAGGTAGACACCATTGGCTCATACGCCAATCCTGAAGAGGTAAGATAAGCTACACAATTAATATAATTTGTATAGTCCAATTTTCTTTAAAATGCGGGTCAAGAAAATTATAGTCTAAAATATTCTTTATTTTTGTGGTAGTTGACACTTAAGGGAGCAACAAGTGCAGAAAACTCAGAGTCGCTTTCAACTCCTTCTAAACGATCATCTGAAGATGTACCAGACTTTAGTTCTTCATCTAAGAACGCACCCCATTGATAAAAAAAAAAAGAAGATATCGGCAGAAGAAACAGCCGTGGATGGAGACGATAAAAAAGAGAAAAAGTGATGAACCATTAGAGGAGATCATCATGGAATTTTAGGATCGTTTTTATCAATTAATTTCAACCTTTCTAGCAATTTCTGAGACCAACCTATTGAGATTCGGTTTATCTATTTATTTTCGGATTATGATGTTATTTGAATTTCCATGAGCAACCAATCCTAATTTAGCATATTTTGAGACTTTTCTAATAACTCGGAACTGGCAACAGATATAAGTCAATTTCTCCATTAATAAAGTAAGTTCTTACCTGAGATATGCAGTTACTCGGGGAATATGAATATTCTCTTCCATTGATGTAATAAATAAAGTTGTTGCTGTAAAAAAACAAGGAAAATAATTAAACAAAAATGTACATTTATATTACCACAAGAGAAAATGGCAGAGACAAAAAAAAACAAAATAAAAAGAAAACCATATACATAAATACTATAACACGATTGTATATCTTAGGTTCATATGCAAATTAATACTATAACACGAAATAAAAACTTTTTCTTGTATACATAAATACTATAACACGAAATATCCAGGCAAAGAATCTAATTCCCATATTAAACATTTTACCTATATACATTCCTGATTATAAGGAATTCAATATCTCATTTCTTAAAAGCCTAAAAATTTTAACAATATCAATCCGCATTTTAAAGATTCTGGTACCGATAGTATCTAAATCAAATATTACATTACCTAATAGTATTAGCTAAATGAAAAGATACACATTTTAATCAACACAAACCGGTGCAGTACAAACAACCTATGCATTCCACTCTCAACGACAAAGTAAGATGAGAAAGAGGAACACTGTGCCAGATGAAAAAAAACAGGCAAGAGAACATGAGACAGACTCTTAATGTTGAAGAAAACAGGACCCAACCTACGGCTTTTGTACCACTACATTCAACTTTTAGTAGAATTTTAGCAGATGTTACAAACATCCAGAGCTCTGAATCTCATAAATCACCATCAGAAAGTGCTTATTCTACACCTAAACCAGTAACAGGAAAAATAAAGTTCATGAATGGTATGTTGTTGTAAAGGTACTTCTTACGTCCAATTTTGTGAGTACTATCTTAATGTTTATGCCAAAAAATCAATGTAGGTTCCGACAAAGAAAACAATGGGGTTTCAAAGATCAATAAGAAGCCTAAGAGAGTGGGTTTTTCATGTTGTGAGTTCGATATACACTTCGCAACATGTTATTTACTATACATAGCTTTCTAAAAACTTTAAGTAATCTAACATTTCTTTTGCATTTCAGTGACACAGACCAGCAATCTTACACATACCAGCAATCTTATAGCTTCTGATTTGCTGAAAAGAGTGGGGTCTTCATGTTGTAAGTTCGATATACACTGAAACCTATATTATTTACAATACATAGCATTTTAAAACCCACTAAGTGTAATCTAACATTTCTTTTGCATTAAAGTGACACAGACCAGCAATCTTACACAGACCATCAATCTTACGGCTTCTGAGTTGCTGAAAATAGTGGGGTCTTCATGTTGTAAGTTCGATATACACTTCACCTATATTATTTACAATACATAGCTTTCTAAAACCCCCTAAGTTTAATCTAACATTTCTTTTGCATTTCAGTGACACAGACCAGCAATCTTACACAGACAAGCGATCTTACACACTTAGGACTCTGTTCAAAAAGGTGTTCAATAACATAAGTAATATACCCAGACCCTCTACTAAGACTACGGAGACAAGTGACTTTTGTTTAGATAATGACATTGAAGAAGACATAATATCTGATGGTGAAAACAGCAATGTAGATTATGATGATTCCACTTAAGGTATTGTTCAAGTGCTGAATGAAAAGATTTTACTTCAATTCGGTTATGATTCTAAAGTGTGATTCTTATTTTCAATACATATATACTATTAAGGAACATATGAAGAATACGAAGACCAAATATTTGACTGTAGTAGCCAAGAAAGTAGTGACACCGAAGAGGAAGACAGCGATTCAGAAGTAAATGACCTTATTCAAACAGGAAATCAAAGGGAACGAGTGCTGGAAATGGCAGAAATATTTAAAAAAGTATTTTGCGAGACAAGACTCAAACCTCCAAAGAATTTGCCTCCATATAAATTATTTACTTGGTTAACTAAAATTATAACATTTGTAAAAATGCAGTATACATTGATGAGGGAGATGATACATACACATGTCAGTATTCTGGTGCTCTAATGTGGTATGGAGAAAGAATAAACAAAAGTAGGAAACCAGTGAAACCTACTTTTTCAGTATGTTGTCTGCAAGGCCAAGTCAAGTTACCATTTTTGAAGGAGTCACCAGCTTCTTTGAAGAATTTACTTAATGGCAATGATAAACTCAGTAAACATTTTCAAAAAAATCTCAGGGCTTACAACATGTCTTTCTCATTCACTTCTCTGGGTGGAAGTGTTCAAAACTCGTTTAGAAAAGGGCGTGGACCTCAAATGTTTCAACTTCACGGAGAGAATTATCATTTGATGGGAAGTTTAAAACCGCTAAGAGAAGAAAATGCAAAGTTTGGTCAGCTCTATATTGTGGACACAGAAAATGAGATTCAAAACAGAGCAACAGCCTTGAGGTATACTTCATAGTAAACTTTTATTATGCTAACTAATTTAATATTTCATATTTCACGCACTGTTCTTATGGTGTTCTGTTTTCGTGAAAAAATATGCAGTAAGTCGAAAAAAGCAACTTCCACTAAGAAGAGGGAGTCGCTCAAAATCGAAATTATAGCCTCTCTAATTCAAACTCTAAATCAAAACAACCCCTATGTTTAGAAGTTCCGTACAGCGAAACAGAGGTTTGATACTAATCCAGATGACATATTCCATATGAGAATAGTCAGTAATCGTAATACAGATGGAAGGACATATAATATCCCCACTGCCTCTGAAGTTGCGGCACTCATACCTGGAGATTTTAACTTCGACCTGGCTAGGAGAGATATTTTTTTGGAAAGACGATCTGGTCGGCTAAAAAGAATTAACGAGGTTCATGTCTCATACCTTCCTTTACAATATCCACTCATATTTATGTATGGTGAGGATGGTTTTAGGCTTGGGATTAAGAAAGTTTGTGAAAACGGGAAGAAGGGTACATACGAAGATATATCTATGAGACAGTGGTTTGCATTCAGCCTTCATGAAAGAAAAAACGAGTGTCAGACTCTACTAAAATCCAGAAGGTTGTTTCAACAATTTCTGTTAGATTCTTTCACCATGGTAGAAACTAATAGGCTACGTTATTTGAAGAAGAACCAGTCTGCTCTGCGTTCAGATAGCTACGACTCAATAAAAGAGTCAGAAAATGCTGGTGTTGAAGATTTGGACAAACAGGGGAAAGAGTTTCTGTTGCCGGCTTCTTTTGTTGGTGGACCTAGATACATGAGGAACTGCTACTTGGATGCCATGGCTATATGCAGGCATTTTGGGTTTCCTGATCTTTTCATTACATTTACATGTAATCCAAAGTGGTCAGAGATCAATAGGAAAATGGAGAAAATAAATTTATAGAGTGAAGATAGGCCAGATGTCATCTGCAAGATGTTTAAGATGAAACTTAATTCTCGGATGAATGATTTGACAAAGAAAAACCTTTTTGGAAAAACAGTTTCATGTGAGTTTTAAATTTTTTCTAACTATGTTTCCGAAATTTTAATAGTGGTTCTCTACACTCTGAGTCATACAACTTACGTTTTTGAACTTATAATGCAGCAATGTATACCATTGAATTTCAGAAGAGAGGTCTTCCACATGCTCACATTTTGTTATTTATGGATTTAACATTGAAATTCCCCAGGACTGAAGACATAGACAAGATAATATCAGTCGAGATCCCAGAAAAACAAAAAGAAACGGATCTGTATGAAGTTGTTAAAGAAATGATGATTCATGGACCTTGTGGAGCTGCTAACAGGAATTTACCATGAATGAAGAATGGAACATGTGATAAGCTATACCCAAAGCCTTATGCAGAGAAGAACACAATTAACAAAGAAAGGTTTCCGGTTTACAGAAGAAGGGATCAGAAAGAAAGATTTGTTGAAAATAATGGGTTTAAGTGTGACAACAGATATGTCATTCCTTATAACAAGAGGTTTTATGTCAGGTACAGAGCTCATATTAATGTTGAGTGGTGCAATCAAACTGGCTCTATTAAATACTTATTCAAGTATATCAACAAAGGACAAGATCGTGTGGCCGTTGTTGTTGAACCACCAGTGACATTGCAGGAAGGTAGTGCGAAGAAGAAACCAAACGAAATCAAAGATTTTTTTGATTGCAGGTATTACCTTAATCAAGTGCGGTTTAATCTATTAGAATTACTAAGGTGTGCATAATTTTAAGATTTACTTGGTTCTAAATCGTTTTTTCTTTGAAGGTATGTTTCTGCATGTGAAGCTGCTTGGAGACTATTAAATTATCCTATACATTATCGATCTACAGTAGTTGAGAAGTTCTCCTTCCCTCTACCCAATAAACAGAATGTTGTTTTCAGAGGGAACGACAAATTAGAAGCAGTTGTAAATCGAAAACTCATCGAAAATACCATGTTCTTAGCCTGGTTTGAGTTGAATAAAGTGGATTCTTTTGCAAGAACTCTAACTTATGTTCAGATTCTGAATTATTATAGATTCCCGAGGAGTGAAAAAAAGTTTCAGAGAAGAAAAAAGGGATTTAGTGTTGGCCGAATTAATTATGCTCCAAGAAAATTGGAAGATGCATATTATCTTCGTTTGTTGCTGAACTATGTCAGAGGTCCTAGAAGCTTTGATAAAATAAAGGCTTTCAATGGAGTTCTATATGAAGGATATAAAGAAGCTTGCTATGCTCGGGGATTATTAAAGGATGATCAGGAGTATATTGATGATATAATAAGGAGGAGTTTTGTTAGTTCAGCAAACACCATGAGACGAGTTTTTATGGTGATGCTCATTTCTGATACTTTATCTCAGCCAGAGGTCGTGTGGGAGAAGACATGGCAGTTCCTTTCAGAAGATATTGAGCACAACATCAGAGTCCGACTGAATCGCCCAGGCGAATTTTTTTTCACAGCAATGGTCTACTATTATGCACTAACAGGTTTAAATATTTATTTCAAATTAGTTTTTTTGTAAAACTGAGCAGGACTCCACCTAAGTGACGACGAGAAAAAGAACTATGCCCTCCAAGAGATAGAGCAGCTTATGAAAAGAAATGGGAGTTCACTTCATAGATATAGATCTATGCCTAAGCCACCACCTGAAGCGAAAGACCATGAAAATGTCTTGATCATTGATGAACGTAGCTATGATCGTGATCATCTGAAAAGAAATCATGACAGAGACATTGAGAAGATGACTGATGAACAGAGGAAATTTTATGATAAGATCATGACCGCTGTGGTTGGTAAAAATGGTGGAATATTTGTTGTTTATGGCTTTGGAGGTACTGGAAAAACGTTTCTCTGGAGAATACTCTCTGATGCAGTTAGATGCAGAGGAGATATTGTTTTGAACGTGGCTTCTAGCGGTATCGCATCTCTTCTATTACAAGGTGGCATGACAGCTCATTCCAGATTTGGGATCCCATTGAATCTAGACGAGTTCTCCACATGCAATATTAGTCACAGAACATATGTTGCTGATTTGATGAAGGAAGCATCTCTCATAATATGAGTCGAACCTCCCATGATGAGCAGACACTGTTATGAATCTTTGGATAGAAGTCTAAGGGATATAATTGGTAAAGATAGAAACAAGCCTTTTGGTGGAAATGTCGGTGTTTTTGGTGGTGATTTCAGGCAAATTCTACATGTAATTAACGGAGGTGGTAGGGAAGAAATAGTAATGGCTTCACTCAATTCATCATATCTTTGGAAACACTGTCAAGTGCTGTAACTAACAAAGAATATGCGTCTAATTTCGAAGAATTTGTCTGTTCAAGAGGCAAGAGCTTAAGGAATTCTCAGAATGGATACTAGATGTTGGTGATGGAAAGATTGCAGAGCCTAATGATGGTGAGGCTCTAATAGATATTCCAGAACAGTTTCTTATTACTGACGTCAATGATCCTATAGAAGCAATAAACAAAGCGGTGTATGGTGATGCTTCGGAGCTAAAAGACATGAAGGAACCGAAGTTTTTCCAAGAGAGAGAAATTTTATGTCCAACTAATGAAGATGTCAGTATGATAAACGAGCACATGCTGGATAAGCTTGATGGTTAGTACATATATTTAAGTGTAGAAGTTAGCACATGCTGTTTTGAATCTTTGGATAGAAGTCTAAGGGATATAATTGGTAAAGATAGAAACAAGCCTTTTGGTGGAAATGTCGGTGTTTTTGGTGGTGATTTCAGGCAAATTCTACATGTAATTAACGGAGGTGGTAGGGAAGAAATAGTAATGGCTTCACTTAATTCATCATATCTTTGGAAACACGGTCAAGTGCTGTAACTGACAAAGAATATGCGTCTAATTTCGAAGAATTTGTCTGTTCAAGAGGCAAGAGCTTAAGGAATTCTCAGAATGGATACTAGATGTTGGTGATGGAAAGATTGCAGAGCCTAATGATGGTGAGGCTCTAATAGATATTCCAGAACAGTTTCTTATTACTGACGTCAATGATCCTATAGAAACAATAAACAAAGCGGCGTATGGTGATGCTTCGGAGCTAAAAGACATGAAGGAACCGAAGTTTTTCCAAGAGAGAGAAATTTTATGTCCAACTAATGAAGATGTCAGTATGATAAACGAGCACATGCTGGATAAGCTTGATGGTTAGTACATATATTTAAGTGTAGAAGTTAGCACATGCTGTTTTGAATCTTTGGATAGAAGTCTAAGGGATATAATTGGTAAAGATAGAAACAAGCCTTTTGGTGGAAATGTCGGTGTTTTTGGTGGTGACTTCAGGCAAATTCTACATGTAATTAACGGAGGTGGTAGGGAAGAAATAGTAATGGCTTCACTTAATTCATCATATCTTTGGAAACACGGTCAAGTGCTGTAACTGACAAAGAATATGCGTCTAATTTCGAAGAATTTGTCTGTTCAAGAGGCAAGAGCTTAAGGAATTCTCAGAATGGATACTAGATGTTGGTGATGGAAAGATTGCAGAGCCTAATGATGGTGAGGCTCTAATAGATATTCCAGAACAGTTTCTTATTACTGACGTCAATGATCCTATAAAAGCAATAAACAAAGCGGTGTATGGTGATGCTTCGGAGCTAAAAGACATGAAGGAACCGAAGTTTTTCCAAGAGAGAGAAATTTTATGTCCAACTAATGAAGATGTCAGTATGATAAACGAGCACATGCTGGATAAGCTTGATGGTTAGTACATATATTTAAGTGTAGAAGTTAGCACATGCTGTTTTGAATCTTTGGATAGAAGTCTAAGGGATATAATTGGTAAAGATAGAAACAAGCCTTTTGGTGGAAATGTCGGTGTTTTTGGTGGTGATTTCAGGCAAATTCTACACGTAATTAACGGAGGTGGTAGGGAAGAAATAGTAATGGCTTCACTTAATTCATCATATCTTTGGAAACACTGTCAAGTGCTGTAACTGACAAAGAATATGCGTCTAATTTCGAAGAATTTGTCTGTTCAAGAGGCAAGAGCTTAAGGAATTCTCAGAATGGATACTAGATGTTGGTGATGGAAAGATTGCAGAGCCTAATGATGGTGAGGCTCTAATAGATATTCCAGAACAGTTTCTTATTACTGACGTCAATGATCCTATAGAAGCAATAAACAAAGCGGTGTATGGTGATGCTTCGGAGCTAAAAGACATGAAGGAACCGAA
>OVBB01002123.1:0-12193 GCA_900406415.1 Isatis lusitanica | reverse complement strand
AAAAGCTTAACCACACAAACATGAAAACCATGAAAATTTGTATTTTTATACAAGTTATAGCATTAGAATATGTTAAATATAGTTTAGTTACTCAATTTCATTAGTACAACTACAAGAGTTTTCTTTAGGGTATGGTACGACTGATTACATAATTTTATCATCAAAATCCAACTTCTTGGACAATGGGTACGACTAGAAAATTACTACGACTATGTTACTTAAAAAAGGGGTATTCTGACGGCGCAAGTGGACATTTTTTATTCATTTTTTGTCTATTTTTAACTTCCATGTTTTCTGGACCCGTGTTTTTTTTGTAAGCACATGTTTTTTTTTGCTTCGATACGTTTTCTAACTCAGTTGTAGTTGGTCTAATTGTGCTAGTTGTAACTTTTAATTTAACCCAAAAAAATTGCATAAAAAACTTGTGTTGCAATATTTCTTTTCATATCTCTCGAATTGAAGACATATCTGAGAGGTTGCATTGGTTCCACAACTTCCTCATCAACCTGCAAAAAAAGGAAACATATTTAATATATTGCTCGTGCAATAAGTATAACTAATACGATTACTATGGTCAACTAGTACGATTAGTATGACTATTGTTCTACTCAAACTAGTCGTACTAGTTGACCTACTCATACATTTGTATAACAAAATTTAGGTTTTACCGGTGGTGGTTGCGATGAGGAAGGACCGGCTGCCGGATTTGGAATCGGAGGCGGGCCGGTTGCCGGTTGCACCTTCAGAGCCACAAGGGAAGGTAGAGACATACTCTCTTGGCTAATACTTTCTTCTTTTCATTCATTCACCAGAGGTGGACTTTCTTCTTCTCGTTCATTTACCGGAGCCACCGGCACCGGAGTCATAGTCGTAGCACTGCAAGTTCCAGCCTTTGATTTCTTGCGCGAGTTCTTCTCTCGCGGTGCCGCCGTACGCTTCACGTTCTTCGTTTTTTTTTGCCGGCGAATTTGAATTAGATGGCGGTGGCGACGGAGTAAGCTCTGGTGAAGGCGTTCTCAACCAATCTGCTTTTACTTTTCCTATTTTCGTACGAGGCAGCATGATATCGAAAATTCAGAGTTGACGTTTCTCGGCGATCCGATGTCGGCGACGTTTGGGGAGAGGCGACAGACGGTGGAGAAAATGGATTATTTCAGGTTTTGTTCGTTCTTGGTGGAAAATGTGAAAAGTTAGAGGTTTGATCGAAAATTATGAATTATAATTGATGTAAGTTTGTAACGACCCCATCCCAAGTCCAATAACCCAATCCAATTTCATTCTCTTTTTGGCCCATTAAAGACCCAGCTGCCTTCCTCTTCGTGTATGTGTGTAAAGCAGTATGTATCTCCATCATCGTTTGGTTTAACCTAGCCGCAGAAGAAGAAAGAGAGAGAGAGAGAAAGAGAGAAATAGAGGAGGAAGAAGGAGCCGTCGTTGGTGCACTCTGCCGCCGTCATCTCCTCCGTTGAAGCATCACGTCTCGCATATGTTGCCGTGAAGCTTTCCCTAATCATCAACGGCACTCCTACTCACGTCAAACACCACCACAGCGTCTTCTCCAGCCACCACCATCGCTTCCTCTGCATCAGCCAACACCAGAGTGTTCTACCGGAGTCACCGCAGGTCGATCCGAGGAGAACACGTCGAGATCCAGCTGTTGCTTCCTCCGCAAGCCATCTCGTCACCACCATCCCCGATCTTCTACGTTCCTCCAATCTGACCTCCACCGTGTTCTGCTCCTTGCCGGTGTCGTCACATCACCTCCGCCAGAAATCACCAGTGACTGCATCGCCCATCCCGTGCCTAGAGCTTCGACCGCAAACTCTGCAACAACTCTTCCACGTTCATGGCCGGTTAATTGGTTTAGGTTTAATTAGATTAGTTTGGTTAATTTAGTTTAATCCTGGTTTAGTTAATTAAATTATGGTTAGGTTTAATTCAATTTTGGTATAGATGTTTAATCTGGTTTACTTAATCCAATTTCAGTTTGGTCTAATTAGAACCGGTTTGGGTAACCGGGTTGGTTGGGTCCGGTTTGGTCTAGGTCCAGTTTTACTGTTGACCGTTGACTTTTCTGTTGACTTGGACTAGTAGACCGTTAACCGTTTTTGCCGAAAGCCGCTCTCACTCGATTTTTTTGTGTTGATTTCAGTTTTGGCATCTGTTTGAGCATTCAGAGTTCAGAAGACACAGTTATCATCCGTTTTAGCTAATGTGAGGGCTTTTCCGCAGACTACCGTATTTTCGTCAAAAAGCGCCATATATAGAATCTAGTACTAAATGTGTTCCGTTTTCTTGATCGAGTCTAGGTAGTTTTGTTTGTAAATTGGACTTAGGAATATAGATGATTCAACCCATTAATTGTGCAATAAATTGTTAATTGATTCTTTTATACATGTTAGAGCTAGGATTAGTGGATTATATGGGTCGTTAGGGATTGCGGGGGTACATAGTCATAACTTCTGTACTTGCATCGCGTGTTGTTTGAGGCGGGGTACTTGCAATTGCGTCGATCGGTTGTCAGTACCTCAGGCAGATCGATAAATTGTTTACGGGCGGTGCGATTGGGCACTATCCCATAAGACTGTCCACAGGCTCTGGCCGTAGGACATTTTGTTTTATGGGTACTTTAGGTACCGTGATTGTGCATGTTTAGTCTATTTTCTATATCTGGCGTGCAATAATCAAATTACAGTTTCTGAGATTAGCATTCCATACCTCACTGAGTGACTCCCCTGTTACTCACCCCTCTTTCTTCCCTTTTCAGCTTTTCAGGTGAGACAGACAAGTATTTTATGCTTTGACGAAACGGTGCTTCTTTGGGATTTTACGTTTTCCTTGTATTTTATCATATATATGTATTATATAGTATTTGAGGTAGTTGAGTTGTGAGATACTGTGGATTAGAGTATTCGAGTTATGTGATGTGGTTAGTGGCACGCCGTTCTCGAGTGTCGATGAGACGTGTGTTACAAAGTTGTTATGGGTTCAACTTTGGGCTTAAGTTTAATTTTGGTTTGGGCCAAAACCCAATTGATTATTATTTGGTATTTTTTGTAATTTATCTGATTTATTAACCCTTTAGTTGTCTTTTCACGTGTTTTCGATTAAAACGAAAATGAAAAAAAAAATGAATTTTTATAAGAGGGACAAATGGGATTAATCCGGTTAGAGTTCCGTTTATTGTCTCTTCACTTCTCCCCTCTATGTCCATAAATATGATGCCCATTTTTATCGATTTGTGATGATCATGTTCTTAATATCGCATCAATTTGTGATATATCCTTTTGTCATGATCTTGCTTTTGGTTTGCAGGATTTAGCTAATTGGTACCAAATCTTCCACCAAAGAAGATGAAGGGATGTGAAGAAGTAAGTTTTCTGCCATTGATTTCTTCGAATCTAAAATTTGTTACATAACAAATGAGTCACCAGATATGTCTCTTATAAATATAAAATGGGATTCAATTCATTTTGTGGAATTTGATCGACGCTTTAAGGCAGCTTCTCAAGAAGCTCTCTTTATGATAACTGCAAAAAGAGAGTATGACGAAGAGTTGTTAAAATACACGGATACATTCATTAGAACTATTTATGTTTCACTCAAAGGAGATCCGTTTAAGGAAATTGGTGAGTCTCTGAACTCTTCAAAGTTTCAACCTTTTGGCTTCTTGTGGTGAAAGAAAAATATGACTGGAAATTTCAAACTCTTGCTGCAGCACCTGTGTTGGATTTTCTGGAAAACTCTCTGTATAAGTTTGATGATAGGCCATTCTTCCTCACCCAGTTTAGCTTGGTTAGGCCTCTTTGATATTTTTTGAGATCTTTTTATCCGGAATCAGCCGCTTCTATGGGTGCTTTCAATTGGTTATGAGTTATTGGAGGTTGGTCTTTTAGAATTTATACATCTCTGCTGCAGAATCCCTCCTGATTTGTCTTTGTTTCTTTGCTGTTTTCAATCTTGCATGTACTATCTGTTGGTAAATTTTTTTAGCCCTCTTCGTTGATGCACATACTTAAGTTTAACATTTTCTATTAGTTTTAAAGAAATGTTTTCAAGAGTAAGAATAAGCAATTGCACGACAAGAAGTTAGCAGTCCTGGGTTTGTTATTCCCTTAAATAGCCATACTTACGACACACTTAGTTATAACTCTGTCAAACTATGATCTTTTTGGCACTACTCCAGTTTTCTTTGAGTTTCTTAAAAAGCCTCAAACATGTGTCCATTATTTACTTATTCATGTTACGCATATATAATTAAGGTCAGAGCTAACTGATTATTTGTTATGTTGTGCCTGAAGGTATGCTGCAGTGGAGGTGGCGAGTATGTCCGCAGTAGCTGCTTCGCACTGTAATTCTCTTTAACACATCATCGTAAATGATGGTTATACACTTATATGATTAGGAACGTCGGTGAAAATTCAGGCATCATTTGAGATAGTTAAGTATACTATCATATAAAAACACGAGAATTTTGATTCTACATCTTACCCTTGCAAGCTGTTTTTTTTTTTGGGTCAAATCCTCAGGCTGTTCTGCCCCAAACAAACTATAAATTTCTGGTGAAAGTATAGCACTATGAAAGATTATATATTAGGTACGACTTCTCAATTACCAATACAATTTTCCTGCAACTTTGACGTTTTCGTTGTCAAATCAAGTTTTTCATTTTTAACATGGTTCAGCTTTCATTTGATTCTCCTTTTCATCATTAAGTGTTTCTCTGCAAAGAAAGCGATGGGAAAAATGGGGGGAGTGGGGTAACAGAAATAACTGCACAAAGGCTACAAAATTCTCCATGAAGTCATAAAAAAACAGCTGCACATAGCTAGAGAAAGGTTGACAAATTATGGATTCACTGTTCAATTCATGAATTGAAATCGTATTTGCTTCACATAGTAGATGACTACATGTGATCTGTTTAATGGGCAATGACACTGAACAATTGTGGATTCTATTTACTTTAAGCAAATGTGAACAACAAATATGCTTTTCATTTCTACAGGTGAAAATAACTTTTGAGAAAGCATAATTCATCAACAGAGCAGCAGATAGCCAGTCTTGAGTTTTTCGGAAGCCGTAAATCCAATGGAGTTACAGTGGATTCCAGTTAAGGAAATAAACTCTTATTGGTCAACGTTCTGTTTTTTCATTTGCCATATCCTATATCTTTGAGAATCTTATTTTTTAGAGAAGGTTACCTATAAGGTCACTTATGGTTACTTTTAGGCAAATAAACATACTTTCAGCGTAAGGGGGACTTTTGGCCTGTAAAATTCTTAAATTCTTCCTGACTCTGAACTAAGTAAATTGTAACTAATGATGTTGATTGATTTTATCTGATTAGATTGTAGTTAGGCTGGTTTGGTTATTTAATAAATCCCTATTTCTTTGTTTTATAATAATTAAACCGTTGAGGCTACCGAGGAGGTAGATAAACACGCTTTCTCTATGAAAAAGTGAATAGGAAAAACAAAAATTGACAGTGTCTTCTCGGCGCCGCTTCCCTTGATAGGCGAGAGAGTGAAATCACAGTTTCTTTCCGGCGACGTGCAACGGTGCGGAAATCAGACTGCAGTTATACTATAGAAGGTATATATCAGTAGTTTTCCCTAGCCGTACTTGTTTGCTATTTTTCGGCGAAGTTATGGTGTACGATGTTTTCTTAATTTTCTTAGTGTGTTATTCCGATTATTCGTTTTGGAGTTTTGGTGTTTTCTTCCGATTATTCGTCAATCTTGTTTATATTCCGGTGTTGTGACTGTTTACTTTTTGTGGAAAAATGGTAGTCGGTGACGGATCTGGTGGTGACGAGTGGAACTCTCGGCTTCCTTCGCGGTTGTTTGCAACGGATCGGTTTCCCATTAAATGGTTTAACGTTTACTAGAAAGTGGAGATGCTTCTAGTGGTTAGAGACCTGCTGAAGGGGACCCCAGAATGGGACCGTTTGAAGATTCCTACGAGATTCCTACGAACATATGTTCGGTATCTTGTAAATTCATCCACGCCTTATGGACACGGAAAGTGGTTACGAAGAAGCGATATGCTATGTGGTCTGTATTTGGTAGTCACCCATTCTGATTTGCACTGGAGGATTTTTGTGTTGTGACTGGATACCACGTGGAGAGTTTCCTGACGACTACGACCATGAAGCTTAATTCTCTAAAAAGGACATTAGTGATACATATTGGAAGAAGCTTTTTTGTCTCCCACGGTCGGCGACATTAGCGGACATACTACATAAGATGAGAGAAGATCACAATATAACGGGGTGGTGGTGCATGCGGCTGGCAGTCTTACTTATTGTAGATAGTGTTCTCGTGGCTTCCGTACAGGCCCCCAAACCCACCCCTAAATATGTGAAGCTAACAGAGGATATCCATGAATTCATTTCCTTCCCATGAGGTCGAGAATCCTTAATATGGACAGTGAGCTCAATGAAGCCAGGCAGGAAGTTACCTGGCCAATGCAAGGATCCCATTGATGCCTATCGGCAGCAGCTGCAACAGGATTCGCTCCACCTATTGGGTTTTCCAATAACGTTGCAATTGGTTGCTTTTAAAGCCATCTCGTTGCTTGTAGATAAGTTGCCTACCAGCCAGAAGCACAGGATGTTGATTATCCCAGGAACAGGTTGTCGTTGAGGTCTGTAACCCTGAAAGATGTTCTAGCCGTCGAACGGAGTGCCGATGTGAGTATAAAGTATCTGTTATGGACGTACATGTAATGGGTGGACTAGATGATATGTGATTGGCGTACACGATATAGTAGTATATATGAATCTTGTAATTTGGATGGTTTGTGGTTGACTAATATTTTTGGTGTGTTTATTTTTTGAATAATATGGTTACAGCTTGCCGTTGAGCTGGTTGTGGGGGATCATCTCTGGGATGAAGATTAGGACGACGAGATACGCGACAAAAATGTTACTTACCTAGAAGACAGGATAGAGTCCGGGCATAAGTTTAGGAAGCTCGAGTGGCCTGTCTGTGACGCATCGTTACCCCTAATAGCGCCTGATTTGAAGGTTAATGTTGGCGATAACCGTAAGCCCCAAACATGCAGTGCCTCTGGAGCGAAGAAGGCTCGTATGGAGGAGAGCTGCGAATCTCCGGGTGATGGTTCTGACATATCATCGATCGAGAAGAAAGTAGATTTGCTGATTGATTAGGTGTCTTTTCTGTTCAAGGAAATGAAGAAAGTTGACCTCATATCCTCATGTGTAGATGAGGTTCATGATGTTCTGAGAAAGTTAAATTGTCGCCTTGGTGGACGAGACCTGAGAAGAATAGTCAGAAATGCTGGCGGGTTTAACGCAGTCCCGACTGCTGTGGCTGAGGGCGGGTGTCAGACTAAGCAAGGAAGTAAAGAAAACACCATAGGGAAAGATGGTGGTGATGGCGGGGGAGTGCATTCGGTTAAGGTAAAAAACGCATTTAAATCTGTACGTACATAGTAAATTCATTTGTTTGGTCATGGTCGCTTAGCAATTGTGTGTTATTCAAGGTACTGGGTGGTGTTCCCTTCAGGTGGCTGGGATTTGATGATGTGTTGTTTAGTGGGGTTAATGATGAGGCTGAAGCACGGACCTGAAAAAATGTAATGTGTCTTGTTTTGGTTTGTAAATTATTTTTCTCGCAAATAGTCTTCATATCCTGCAATTGTAAATCAGGATAAAAACACTGTTGAAATGGACGAGGATTTGGGCTGCAATGATATGGGGGAGGATTGTCAGGTGGTGACATCTGTGGAGGAGACAATAACAACTACCAAAGGGGTGGATTTCGGACGGACCCTGTGGTTGGAGAAAATGTTGTCGTAGGGGCTGATGCAGTCAGATTAACGGCAGGTGTATATTCAACTATAGCAAGATTTATTAATTTGTGTTCATGAAGAAGAGGTTGGTTGGTTTCTTATGTTCAACTGTTTATTTACGTGTGAAGGGTATAAGCCTTTTGACAGAGTTCGTTGGTCCTATTTCGGACAAGGACTTGGAGGGACTGTGGATACGGTTAGCATGTTCCCCAAGTATGTGTGGGGTTTGAACTTATATAGGTATTGTTAAGCCCTGATTTGAAAATGTCGTTCGTGTACAGGGAAGCGTAGGGGATGGGTTGGAGAAAAGTGATACGGCTGGTATGGAAGACATTTTAGTTTATCGTGATGGTCACTAATCTCGGGATGGTGGTCCTCCGCAAGACGCAATGGAAGTTGGCGGCGTAGAGGTATTCATACTTTTCCACGCATGTGGTTTTGTCAGTTCCGTTATTTACGTTATTTTTTTGCAGGGTTCTAAAAAGTTGGCTGACTGTGAGGATCATGGAAACGAAGGAGAGGATTTGAGTCTTGATGGTCCAAAGGTGGATGACTTGATCGGTGTGATGCCAGCGTTCCCAATTACGCAAGACCGAGTAATTTCAAGGAACGTGGTCGATCGCGTAGATTACATGATGGATGAGTCTGGATTAGTCGGTGGACTGGATTCAGTGGCTAATGTTGCGCGTGCTGTGATGGATGAACATGAAGTAAAGGATAGTGAACAGCCACAGGATGAGATTGGCGAGCAGAAGGACGAAACAAAAGAGGAAGACAATGAGGACATTTTAGAGGGGAACTTTGATGCGGAGGACGACAATGAGACGGTTTACCTTAGTGATTCATCTGAACATGAGGTGTTGGGTTTGTATGTCCCATCAGCTTCTGAGAAGGAACTTTCAGATCTACTGAAGCCACGGCTTGCCTTTCTGGGATTTATGATGCTGCCACAGGCGGAACATCATGCGTATGAAATCTTCAAGGAAAATTGGCCAAGCATAGTCAAGTGTTACTACATATAACTGTTTCTTTTGTTAAAATAGTCTTTGTATATTTTATCTGTTCAAAGTGGGAGACTAACAATGTTCGTACGGGTAACTCTGTAGGAGGCACTTCACTGCTAGTGGGTACGATCGAAAATAATTTCCTGCTCGTGTTGGCCGGGAGGAAAAAGTGGGTATGTACCCTGGTATGGAGAACAATTCGTTTTTTCCTGTCATTTTCCGCAATTTTGTAGCTGTTACGTCTTCATGATTAGATTTCTCATTTGACATTGTTAAACAAGACATGAAAGTTCTGATGAGCTACCTTGGGGAAAGGCATCATGATTTGCTGAGTAAGCAGCAGCTATGTTTTGCGTCCCCGTGGTTAACTACTTCGATACAAGGGAAGTATCAGTCTTTTAGAAAGTCGTACAACAAAGATCTAGTCGGTTTTGACGACAAGATGAGGCATTATGTGCGTGTTGAGGGTCAAAGATGGGTGGAAGATGTGGACACCGTGTATGCTCCGATGATGGCAGCCTCCCACTGGGTTGGATTGTGTATTAATCTGGAGTTGTTGACCATTGAAATCCTCGATCCAAACCCGTACAAGTCTGATGCGATGGTGGTGGAGTATACGAAACCTGTGGTGGAGATGCTCCCATACATTGTAAGGAAGCTATGTCCTCCTAAGTTATCACAAACTCAAGGAATGAAATCTTTCATTGGACTAGAGTATGTGGTCTTTACAGCAATGACCGGACGGGAGACCGTGGACCGGTTGCGGTGAAGTTCATGGAGCTCCACGCTTGGGCTAACTCGTTCGAACCTGGGATGGAAGGCATTATAGATGAAATTGTTGATCATTTCTGAAAGCAGTACGCAGTGGACATCTAGACGGATCGGGATATACCGCTCTACTCGTAAGGTAGATGTTTAACTGTTTTTTATGGTGGGGGTTTATCTTCGATGGTTTTTGCAATAGGATGTTGGCGATTATGTTTGATTGAATGATTTCGGTTTTTCGCTATGTAAACATATTCAGATTGGTGTGGTGATGAACTTGTATTTCGACTAGTAAGTATGTATGTTGCATTTACAATGGCCTGAAATTAGTACAATGTCGTATGTACAAGTGTTGTGTCGTATACAATGGACATAATCGGAAAACAGAAATTGTAAGGTTGGGTGATTGTGCTCTTGTCGTGGTTGTACATGAGGGTAATATTTTTTAGTGTAAGTGGTCTAGTAGTTGGGTGGATTGTCCTCTTGTCGTGGTTGTACATAGTTGCGTATAGTATGGTGTCTATTTAAGGTAAACATGAAGGTGTGGTCGTCCACGGGCTGGTGGGATGGTTAGTTAAGCTGCGTATGTCCACCATATAATAGAGTTGGTGAAGATTGAGTAAAGTGTATAGTTCGTGGACGCCCTGTGTGTATATATCGGTTAGGGGAACAGTAAAATTCGATCGGGAATTCAGCACTTTGCTTTGTGGATGTATGCATTTAGATTTATGTGGTTGACTTAGGTAGTTCGGGTTTTATGAAGTTTACCATATATGAGGAGAAGTTGATTGAAATTGTATGAAAAAATTGAAGTATTATAGCGGTAAATGTGGGTAAGCATAAGCAGATGTAACCCGTACAAAAAGGTCAAAAGTTTAAAAGGGGGTGAATAATATGGTTTACCACTGTTAGACAAAAAAATACTGTTTGCGATTACATGGGTGGAACCCCCTTAATAGATACGAAAGCCGTAATACCCGAATTGAGAAGTGGTCAGTTCTCTATCCAGAATAAAACAAAAGGAGCAAAAAAAAGGGGATAATTTTTTCCCTTCTGGATACAGAGCTGACCAGGGTCAAATGGGGTTTGAACACGTTGTCATGTTGTGTCCATGTCCTCCGCAGCGACCCCATTTTTTTGGGACGAGATTCGTCTTTTTAGTGGGAGATATGTGTGTTAGCGTAATATTAAGTATGTGTGTAAAAGAGACAATATAAGTATGTGTAAGTATGTATGTAAGTATGTGTGTGTATAAATTTACCGGGATTTTGCCGATTGATTGCATCTTCTTGAGTTTGGGACGACCCAGTGGTTTGCGGGTCCTAGGTGGAAGTAGACGAAGATTGCTGATATGATCAGGTATATCTTCATCATCTGTATGGCCATCTGGGTTGATTAGGCCAGTGTAAGTGTCTATCCATGACTCTTTTTTAAACCAGTGACCAACGAGTGATTCGTATGGTATACCCAGCTTGTCTACCAAAAATAGGGCATGAGCACAAGAGATTTGGTAAGTGCAAATTTCTTGTCCAGGGCGACATGGTGTTTGTGGCCGAACTGACCAATGACCTCTGTAGTCCAGTTTGAGATGACATTGACCGAACTTCCTTTAGTAAGGCCCATGCTGGTAGTCATTATTTTGTCGACTTCAGGGGTGACAAATCCCCTACAGGCAAGGGATTTTTTTCACCTGGCACAGAACCACCCAATTAGCATCCTCTGGATGAACATGAAAAGCTCCACTATGGGTGAGGACCTGCCCTTTAGTAGAGCGTTGTTGAGTTGTTCTGCTATGTTGCTGGTCATCAGGTTATAACGGTTTCCTCTGAAATATGTCATGGACCATACGTCAGCTCCAATTGTGTTTAGGTATTGACCGCATGCATCATTCGTCAGGAAGGTATTGACCGAACACCTTCCTATAGGCGCCAATACGGAATGTGAATGCCGCTTGGCTGACCAGTTTGGCGAGCCCTTTGCTACAGAACCTAGAGTTGATATTCCTCATAAGGTGGACGATGCATGCCCCGTGAGGAGCCTTTGGTAAGGCAAGCTTCTTCCCAGTGATGATGGAAGGATGACGATCTGATAGAAAGGTGAGAGTGGGGCTGTGTGCAATTATCTGTACAAGTTGCTGCAAAAACCAAGTCCACGATGTGTCGTTTTCGGAGTCGACCCCCGCAAAAGCTAGGGGAAATACTTGGAAATTGGCGTCCTAGCCACTTGCCGTCAGAAGTACATCTTTGAATTTTCTAGAAAGATGAGTCCCATCGTGGATGACATGGCGCAGTTTCCGAAACCCTCGAATGGATGCCCCAAATGAGAGGAAGGCATAAAGGAACCTCTCGTAGCCATCCTTTGTGGGTTCGGTATGAATGTGCGTGATTGTGCACGGGTTTGCCTTCTTCACCATATAGAGATACTGCGGTAGCTTTANTGATACACGAGTTTTAAACCCTATTTCCTACTGCAAGTGCACAGCAATTCGTAGCAGTATTTAGGGGTCGATCCCACGAAGACCAAATTTACACTTTGGTTTAATGAGCTAAATTAAGAGTTAAGAGATTCAATAAAGGGGTGGTTATGTTCCGTGACTAGCAAGAGACACA